>JASDQU010193655.1:0-19875 GCA_032191745.1 Picea mariana | reverse complement strand
AAAATCTAATGTTGGTTTCAAATCTTTTAAGCCTCAAATACTCTCTCCAAACAAATGATTATTAACTTTGACATAGTTACACATATAAATTTGCAATTTACTTCAACTTTTAAATCAATCTTTTATATTCTTTCACAAAATCTAAAATAACAATAAGATATTTTCACAAAATTTATGATAATAATATATTTATTTACTTTATAAAATTATATTAATCTAAGATAATAAGATATTTCACAAAATTTATGATAACAATATATTTATTTATTTTATAAAATTATATTAAGGTAAGATAATAATACATTTTCCCAAAATTTATGATAATAATATATTTATTTACTTTATAAAATTATATTAATCTATAAAATATTTTATAAATGATAAAAAAAGAACTTTCGTATTTAGCATTTTACCTCGAGCAGTGAAAAATTGGCCCATGCAATTTTGAACTATAACATATGCAACCTATTAAAGTAAATTGAATGTAAGATTGGAAAAATAGAATTCCAGTTATGTCCTCGGGGCCTCTCTTCATTCAAATTGTTATTATGGATTTTTTTTTAATTTCCTCCCTATATGTCTGTATTATTTGGATCCTCTGATGTCCTTCTGATCTTTGTACTTAAACATGCATGTCCAATTATACTTAAACCTACATGTTCATTATGGGCATTGATTGTAGGCTAGTTGATTTGGACAAAACTTTTACACGACTATGGTTGAGTTATTATGCATGTGTTTTTTAACCATTTAGGAAGCTAACTGAAAGAAGGAAGAATTAAAGAAGAAATGTGACAGCCATATAAACATGTACAGAACTGAAATGAAGCATAAACAACAACAAACCATAAACACCAATGTGATAACGGAGTTCGACAATCTCGCCTACGTCTTCGGGCCTTTGTCTCAGTGGGTGAGGCTTTCTTATTTCTGTTCAAAGCTCAATAAGTACATCACAACAATTCCAAAAGGTTACAGAACTGACCTGGTCTTGTTCTACCAGACCTCTAGAACCTAATAGAAGAAACGACACTCAAATTGGATGGCCGGATCTCCTAGAAATGGCCCACAAAGGTGTACTCCTCAACAACTTCCCTGCATAAAAATGGCTTTGACTTGGAAAATATTCAGTATAGCTCTTCTCTGAATCTCCTCCCATGTACTCAAGAAGTCCTGGTTTATATAGATCTGAAGTTCGTAACCATCTCCCAACTTCCCCACAAGATCTAGCCAAAAATCTCCAAAACTGCCCCTAAAATCATTGAAAATCACTAATATATAGTGCAAAAACCCACTTCTGTATATAATTAGGGTGTAACCCCTTTTGAGTGGGCTCCTAGTCATATTAGGTATCCCCACGTGGCCAGGTGCTAAGTTGGGTGCACTGGCCCCTTAACGATTTAGCCCCTGGTCTTTAGCGATTCCCAAAGCCTTGGGTTAAGTCCTGTGTGTTGGCCCCTAATATCTCGACGCTTGGATATATGGTGGTGGCCATGTGTCCAGACCCTAAACTCTGCATGCAAACACTGTTAATTCCCCTAGCATGAGCCAGTGGTTATGCCCCTTAGTCAATGAGCTAACCCGGTCGACTAAGTCTAACCCCGAGATCTCCACACCCAAACGATATGGAACCAGGTCACATGGTGGATCTCATAGGAACCTTAGGCCAGGCCCCAACTGTTTAATCACACGTGATGGTCATGGTGAAGGGTCACATTGTAGGGTCCTGTGGTGTTTATGCTGAGGGATGGGGCTAGGCCCCAACCCTTTTCCACCCGGACGTAGCACAATTTCAAGCTTAAATATAAGTTTGAATGTATATATGACAAGAAACAACTACAGGAAGGTTGGCTAGCCCAACCCTGCCAAACCCTAGCTCAGTGGGAGGTCGCACGTTCAAAATAGTTGGAGTCCAAAATTTTGCCAACCAACTTGACCAATAAATGGGTGCCACGTGGAAACCCATGTCTGGGCCACATGGTACCACCTCATTCGTCAAATTTCAATGCCACATGTCAATCACCGATTGAACTAGCTCTGCCACATGTTCCTGCCATGTCACTTTGCCACTGGACTTGCCACATCATCCATACAGACATTCCATGTGTCACCACTACAAGGGTGACACGTGCTACTCCCTGATTGGTCCCCTATACCTATCCACGTCATCCGTCCGTGTGCCCAGTTAGCCTGCCACGTCAGTTGTACAAACCCTGCCATGTCAGCACCAACTGGTCATTTCCACATCAACCGTATGGCCTATACAATGAGTTTCCACGTGGCACTGTACGAACTGTACACACTGTAGGGTCATTTTTTTCCCCTGTTTGACCAAATGAACAGATTGTGATATCTTGAGCATATGACGTCTGTTTGAGCCCGTTCAAGTTGTGTTGGTTTTGTATCGATGGGGCCTACACACACGTCCATTTTGAAGCCATTTTGAGAAATTTGATTTTTAGGCCTTTATGAGCCCCATCAAGCTCTTGGATCCGATTCTGGATCACTTGTTGCAAGACATGTTGGATAAAAATAAATAAAATAAACGTTAATGTGCAATGTAGAAAATACAAATACCATTATCCAGGGTATCTTTATCGGGGATGCTAAAATAGTGAAAGCAGATCATATGAACACATTAAATATGTATGTGAATCTCTGATATGAAAACCAAGAACACATACAAAATTAGTTCTAGAAACAGTTATACTATTGTATAAACAGGACTACCATGCTCCAAATATTAAAAAAAAAAACAGTTAGTCTTCCTAATTCATTTCCCCAATGCAACATAAGATTCGAGACGAAGAACATTAAAATGAAAAAAGAATCACACAAACATTTATTGAGCCCCGCCACTAATATGTTATGCTATGACAACAACTAAAGAAAAAAACGATGTACAAATCCTGAAAATATACTCTTCATGTTTCCAATATGATGTTTCCCAGCCCCGCTTGCAACTACTCTTGGGATTGATCGATTAGCTTGTTACTGGTAGTGACTCCCTTCAAGAATAGGCTATGCTGAGAAGCTTTATTACCCACATCCTCCATCGACAACAATGTGTTCTTAATGCATAGTCTTCTTAATGTGCCTGCATTCACAGTAAAATGTCCAATATAGTGGAATTCCAAAGAAAGTTTATAATTGCCGCTCAATGTCAATAACTACCGTGCACAACCACACCAGACACCATTTATAGATGCCACACTACCTAACAACACATACCAAACACCGTTTACAGCTTCCACACTGCCCCGCCATGGAAGACAACATTTACAGCTACACAATGCTCTAATGATTGCCCCACACCAACAACAATCGGAATTTAGGGTTGGAATTTTACGGGAAAAATGCCAGTCAGAGGGCATTTTACCCATATTTTACTATCATTTTTTTCAGCTTACCATCTTTTGATATAGGCAACCAAGTCCTTTAAAAGTATTTTTTTATGAATAATAAATTTTAGAAAAGGTCATAGTGCGGGATGTGTTGGAGTGTATAGCTGGGGCATATGTAAGGTCTGTGGGAGGCATCATGTTACAGAGGTGTTGGCAACAACTGGAGCTAGGATGTGTATTAATTTATTTGCACTGAGCCACCCACAAATATTTATTCAACTTTGGAGTATGCATTGAGCCTGGAACAGATGAGGATTAAGTTGTTCATGATTAGATTTACATGCAATTTCTTACATTACCAACATTTTTTGTTTTGGGGATTCTTTGTTAGACACATGAATTTGGAAATGATGACAAACTAGTTAACTATTGCAATATCGTATTCTCCTCCCTTTGGTGAGGACTTGCATCGTGGAAATAAGGATCATCTTCTTGTGGGAGAAGGTTTTCAGAGGGTATCATTATTAAAGATTTCATCAATAGTTTTAATCTTTATTCATGTAGCTGGGGCATATGTAAGGTCTGTGGGAGGCATCATGTTACGGATGTGTTGGCAACAATTGGAGTTAGGATGTGTATTAATTTCTCTGCACTGATCCACCCACCAATATTTATTCAACTTTGAAGTATGCGTTGAGCCTAGAACATATGAGGATTAAGTTGTTCGTGATTAGATTTACATGCAATTTTTGACATTACCGTTTTTTTTTGTTTTTGGGATACTCTGTTAGACACAGGAATTTGGAAATAATGACAAACTCGTTAACTATTGCAAGATCGCCTTCTCCTCCCTTTGGTAAGGACTTGCAATGTAGAAATGGATCATTGTCTTGTGGGAGAAGGTTTTTAGAGGGTATCATTATTAAAGATTTCATTTATAATTTCAATCTCTATTCGTGTAGTTGGGGCATATGTAAGGTCTGTGGGAGGCATCATGTTACATATGTGTTGGCAGCAACTGGAGAAAGGATGTGTATTAATTGCTCTGCACTAAGCCACCCACCAATCTTTATTCAACTTTGGACTATGCGTTGAGCCTAGAATAGAAGAGGATTAAGTTGTTCATGATCACATTTACATGCAATTTAAGTTGTTCATGATCATATTTACAAGCAATTTTTGACATTACCGACATTTTTTGTTTTTGGGATTCTTTGTTAGACACAGGAATTTGGAAATAATGACAAACTCATTAACTATTGCAAGATCGTCTTCTCCTCCCCATGGCGAGGACTTGCGTCGTTGAAATAAGGAATTGCATTGTGGAAATAGATCATTGTCTGGAGGGAGAAGGTTTTCAGAGGGTATCATTATTAAATATCTCATCAATAATTTCAATCTCTATTCGCACTTTTCTTTGGCATTTAAGTGTATTCATGGATTTTGGTATATTTACATGGTCTTCAAGTTAGACATAAAAGACAACTGCCTGAATATATGTGGCATTTCCGTGTATACATGGATTTTGGTTT
Source organism: Picea mariana (assembly GCA_032191745.1). NCBI lineage: Eukaryota > Viridiplantae > Streptophyta > Pinopsida > Pinales > Pinaceae > Picea > Picea mariana. The sequence continues at coordinate 14,999 of JASDQU010193655.1, read as the reverse complement.
ATTTACATGATCTTGATGTCCTATTTAAACCACATATAATATTATAAGTATTCTTAGAGTTTGATTCCAACTTATATATAACCAATTTCTGGTGCACTATAATTTTAGAAACATTCTTATCGTTTGAATCTAACTCCGTAATTTATTATGGATAACCACATTGTTTAATAAATGGAATTGAGTAAAGATACACATAAATTTCACATTAATGGCACTCACACGCCTAGACAATTATAATAGCCCATTCATATATTTGAATTGTGCAAGGAATGATATGGCTCGTAAAGAACAACTTAGGTGATAATTATAGTCCTTTTATAGATTTGTACGATGCGAGGAATGATCCGGCTCATAAAGAACAAACTAGATATTTATTTAGCCCTTTCATAGTTTTGAATTGTGTGAATAATTATCTCGCTCATGAAAATATTTTTAATACTATGTGTTAATGTTGGAGGCCAAATATCTCTTCACATGAGCTTTATTCACATTTATAATGCTCCATATTTCAATGTAGTCTCTAATTATTATTGTTAAAATGTGACAACAATCAATTAAAAGAAGACGTGAAAGTGAAATTTATTGATGTAAATATTTAGTGGTGTTGGAAGTTTGTATAAGTGGTGATAGTTCTTGTAACTATTTAACTATGTAATGGTTCCAAGATAGATATATATGTATGAAGCCTCAAATATCTATATTGGGATGGGGATTGGGCTTGATTGTAATCCTATCTTGAATAATATACCTTGCCTCATGGATGTTTCCTTGACACATCGTTAGGGCATGTGTTATCTGAGTTATTTATTTGTCTTTATTGTCATATTTCTTTCATTTATTATTGTGTTCAGGTATACATACCGACAAATGGTATAATAGAGAAGGGAAAATAGGTGATTAAGAATTCTATCAGAGTGTATGGTCCTTGGACAATGCTTACTATAGAGGATAATGGAGGAGAAAGAGTTGGGTTGTTAGTCATTTGCGCAAAGAAAGAATGAGGGCACTGGTTGAGTTCTGGAAGGAAGGAAGAATGAAGGTGGCACTAAAGGAGTTGTTTTTCTAATCCCATGGAGGCAACTAAATTTGGTTGCTAGGTTTAGTGGAAGAATCGACCCATTTTTTATGGAAGAGCTGGGGCTAGGATCCAANTATATATATATATATATATATATATATATATATATATATTTCAAATTGACATCTGGAAGTATCATGTGTGTAGAGAACTAATGAAAAAGATAACAAATGCTAAATTCAAGATTGAAAAATTCAATGGTAATAATAGCTTCAAATTGTGGAAACTTAAAATGTAAGATTTAGCAACAACAGAGCGATGATGGTGAAAGGAAAAAAGAAATATTTATTTTGGAATTGTAGAATTATTTATTTTAATGTATATGGGCATACTATTGTAAAACTTGGCTAGGCATGCATACCCTATGTTTAAAATCTCATCGTTAATGTCTAGAAGTAGACCTAGGTGATAGGGGGAAGCATGCAATATTCCATGATGCCCTCACTTTGAGGGAAGTTTCGTCGACTTTGGTCATTGGAAAAGGGGGATAAGTTAGGTCAAGAGTAGTGGTTTTGAGAAGGTTTTTGTAGCCCTAGTTTTTAGAGCCCATGGATTGCATGTAATGAATCCTATTCAAAGGCTTGGTGATCTCCCTTGTGAATGTGCCTCGACGTGAGTGATGATTACTTACTTGGCCAGCTTGGCTGGACTGGATAAAGAGAATGCTCATGTCAAGGTGGAGCATTGAGACTCCATCATAGGGTACCTAGAGATGAGGGGAAAAGGTTCACTTGGGTCAGATTTGGTCAAGGTTTCGAATGCAAATTTTGGAGATGGAGCATAAGGCATCCATGTTAGAAACATGGGTCTATATTTCTTTGTAGAAAGGTTGATGTGTTTAGTGTTTTTTGGTGAAAAGAGTATTGACAGGTCAATCAAGTGTTTGAGAATAGATGAAGGATGCAGGTTCACATCCTTGTAACTTGGAAATTATTGCAAGGAAGGTGGTACCAAAGGGGCATATTCAGTAATGCCAAGTTGTAGTGAGAGTTATGGGTAGAATAAATCATTCTATCTAGTAAATAGGTCAACATCAGTTGCAAAAGACTGGAATATTTCAGAAGGGGTATGAACAGGTCATCTGACCATTACTCAAATGTGAATTTTGTTGTTGTGATGCTTATGCTCTTATCAATGTTCTATGTAGGACCAAAATCAATAGATAGATCTTTGTTGGTTATGATGATGGTGTCAATGGACACAAATTGTGGGATCCTACTACCCACATAATCATCATTAACAAAGATGTCATGTTTGATGAATCTCCTCTCATAAAATTAGACATAGTAAAAGATGAAAGGTACAAAGCATGACTGGTAGTAGAAGGGTATTTGGAAGGTATTGATTTCCATGAAATTTTCTCATAATTTGTTAATCTTGTTTCTATTCATGTTGTGTCGGCACTAGTTGCATTACTTGATATTGGGTTAGTGCAGCTAGATGTTAAAACAATTCTACATGTTTTTTTGGATAAGGAGATGTATTTGGAACAACTTGAAACGTTAGTTCACAATCGCAACATTTTTTTTTTTTGAAAAATCAAGAAGTCATTTGATACGAATTGGATAATTATATTTTTTATCATCTATCTCACTACTTTTTGGGTGGAAAAATTGGAGGAATCAACTTGTAGGGCCATTTCAGCAGCTGGTTGAAATTTGGAAATTTAGGTCCAAAAAAAAGTAAGAAATATTCCAACTCCATTTTGAGGCATCAAACAACTATTTTTTTGGTCCAAACTTTATTATGTTTGAATATTATAAATTCGACGTATTGATACATTTCCAACGATGCAGATAGTTCGTCAATCGAAGAACTAGTATGAGAAAGTTATGCCTCTCGCAAGTTGACATACCATATTGATCAACATAGTGTGAGTGGATGCCATGTCAGCCTCCATCACTTAGACATGTGGGGTTAGCCACGTAGTTTATTTTCTAAGAACATTCTAGAAGGTCCAAAACATTATCACAATTGAAGGTTGAGGAAGTAAAAAACCTATCCCTAGATTCCTATCTGACTATGTTAAATACCAAGCAACTAAGAGGGGAAGGGGTTCCATTATTTTTCATTGTATCTTGTTCCATAGCTGAGAAAAACATTTGAGAGTGGTATTATGTAAGCATAATAGAGGAGGAGAGATTTTATAGCAGCCATACAAGCCACATGTCAAAGGAAAATCCACAAAGAGTGATTATTTCTTTATACTTACATAATTTATTTACCAGAGAAAAGAGAGAATAAATGTTATAATTGGAGTTACTAAGGAAAGGGTTCACTAGATTTGGAAGTGCACCAAATCTAGCAGGGGGAACCACCAAAAAGGGGCCCAATTTAATTTATTTTTTATACACTTAGATGAATTAGGAAAAAATATTTTTTCCTATAGTCATAAGGAATTTGATCTGAGCCCTCCATTCAGATACAATCTTACCCATTGAGATGACTGTTGGGCCTAGGTATAATTGCCAAGGAATAAATAGAGTTTTGGGGCCTCATTATGCACAAGTCAACTTGGTGAAAGACTAACTACAAGAGTAAGATCAGGTTTCAACAACAGAGGGAGTTCAGCAGTAGAGGAAGAGGTTGTACTACCTCCATTTCTACTCATCCAGCCTCATCTCAACAACCAACAACAAATACATCACGATCTGGGTCGTATTAGAAGGCTCTATAGGCTGTACAGTGCGCCTAGAAGCTAGGTCGTGCCACCTAGGTCGTACAGGTTGTACTATGCACCCAACAACCAATTCATGAGGAGTTGGAGGAGGTGTGAGGGTTGTGAGGTTGTTAAAGGAATATTATTTTCCTCAAGAACATTTTATGACAGAAGATGTAAAATTTATAAAGATACTATTTGTTGAAATAGAAGAAATCACCAAACCGAAGATTGGTTTTCCCAGTTGGATTTTTCCAGGGTCATTTGACCAAAACTTTTTGAGTACTTTTCAATGTGAATTCTTATTTTTTTATGAGTTTATTTTTTGCTACATTTTAGCGTTAAGAAAAATCAACATGTTTAGTTTTCAATTTACATATCAATTATGTTCTTTGTTTAATTAAAAATTTGCAACTGGGTTCTGATGTTTCAAAAGAATTAACATGGTATCAGAGCCTTTCCTTTGATTAAAGACCATCATTCATTGTTTCATCTTGAGGAATATGTTTTTGACAATAGAGTTTCACCCAATTGGTGTGCTAGGGTCTCTAGCAAGATAGGTTAGAGTTTGTTCCCTTGGAAAACATAATGGCCTACGTGTGGATGAGGTTTTAAGACCATCTTGATGGGGCCTCCAATTTCTTCTCTTTGAGAGAAAGAATTGGATTTTTTTTTAGGAGCACGGAGTTTGGGAATTTGTGGACAACCCACCAGCTACTCCAATAGATCCTTAGCAGTTGTCCCATCACAGTAAGAAGGATGCTAAGGATAAAAGGATTATTCTTGAGGGAGTTAAGGACCACATCATACCTCACCTTGCAGGAAAAAAGAAAACAAAGGAGATGTGGACAATCATTATAGGGCTATACCAGGGTACAAGTGAAGGTAGGAATCTTGTGCGCAGAGACAAGATGAGAAATATCAACATAGCGAAGTTTGAATTAGTGGTTTCCTACCTCGTCAGCTTTACCCAAGTCAAGGATGAACTTTCGGGGGTGGGGGAAATAGTCTCAGACAAAGATATGGTCATTTTTGGACTATTGGGGTTTCCAAAGTCATGTGATGTAGGAGCATCACCATAAAAGAAAAGATGTTGAGAGAGGAGGCATAATTCAACACCTCAACGTATCAAAATTTCAAATCAACATTTAACAAAAGAAGAGCAATTTGTTGAGATATTTTGAAAATACCATTTTTAAATACTTTGTTTGTAAAATCGATTCACCCCCTAAGAATGGAAAGATGTTGTAAACTCTTATACGACTTTAAGGTTTTACAAATGTAGAGTGTCTTCTCTTATCTGATAATAACTCATATTTATTGTAATTGGAAAAAATAGGTAACCTTTAGAACGGCGATGGGATATAATTCAAATAGGATGGAGAAGAGCTCAAGAAGGCACTCCTTAGATAGTTTTTCTATATTGGATTGTAAGATAGAATAGAGTGGGAAGATAGAGTATGAAGAGTTAGATGTGGCAGCTAGACATAGAGAGTTTGGGGACGTTGAAGACTATGTTATTTATGTAAATACTTCATGAATGAATACAACTTACAAAAATTGATCCAAATGCTTGGACAATGTTCATTTCAATGCGTATTTGAATGAATGATATGTTCTTTGTGTGTTTCTTCCATTATTCTTATGTATGTTGTTCATAGTTTAGTTTATAGATTGATGAAGTATTAGATAAGCTTCAATTGTTTCTCTATTGATAACTCGGGTGCAAGCAATTCATATTGTCCGCAAGGTGTGTGTCGACCGTGTCTAGATTTGACTCAGAGAATCTCAGGAGGAATAACGGGAAATTTGGACCAAATGTTGCAAGGAGTGCACAAGATTGAGAATTGACTAAGTGTTGAAAGTTCAGGAATGTGAAGCGCAAGGAGTGCATAGATAAATTTATTTTGAAGAAATCTCTAAGCCTGAACTTTTTCAAATATTCCAGGATCGCAAGGGGTATGTCGAAGGTCAAAATCCTCAAGGGAATCAAGTTCAGAAGAGGCAGTGACAAGGAATCAATAGAAAGGGAGAAATCCATTGAAGGTCACAAATTGATGGTTGAGATCACTTCGGAGGAAGTCGGGATCACAACCAACTGTTAGATATCAAGAAGGTGCAAGGAGGTTACACCTTGAAGTCCTTCAAACTTCACATATCTGGAGGTTTCGTTTGTGAAGGAGTCTAAAATTTCGAAGTTATGAGACCTGAAATCCATCTAGACCGTAGATCCAGGGGATGATACATGTCCGCGCAACATCAAAAGTTGTCAAAGTCTAAAGAGTGGAGCGAATCTTGACTTTCGGGTCAAGGGGAACACATGGTAGACATCCACGTGGTTCAGAGAAAGCACACTATGAAAAAAAACAAAAGAGATCCCAACACTAGGAATTCCCGAAAGCCAAAATTTTGAGGTTGATGGCCACTATTGGTTGGTGAATGAGGACAAACCGTTGATCTGGTCTGGGGGTATTTCACCGATTTGGAGTTCGGAGGAGGACAATTGAGGTGCATCCAAAATCTGAGACACTAAATTCCAAAGTGCTGAAATAAACCATCCACATCGGAAGAAATGTTTATAGAGCAATGACGTGAAGCACAAACTGCAGAAATTACAAAGTGTCGAAATAGAACATCGACATCAGGAGAAATGTTTGGGGATTAGTGGTGTGAAACACGAACTGTCGAAGTTCTAAAGTGTCCCTGTGTTATGGCCCTGTGAAGTTGAAGGACCCCCATGTGTTGGCTTGAAGCCCCAAATGGTCAAAGAACTCAAAGTGCCCTAAAAGAAGAAATCATTATTTAAATGATAAAGTGAAGTGACAATTCAAGTTGGATTATTTAAATAATAAAAAGGAATGACAAAATCAAGAAGGAATATTTAAATGATAAAGTATTGGAGAACTTTCTATTTATGGAAAGTAGTTAACCCTAAAATAAGGAAAATAGGTTAAGTGACCTAGAAATGGGTTAAGTGACCTAGAAATGGGTTAAGTAACCTAGAGGATGAAAGTATAAATAAGATAGCAATGGTCTCTTGTATATCATCCTTTTGGTGGATCAATGGTGAGCTTCTTGTGAGATTATCTTGTGGAGTATTGATAGAGAGATTCTTGTGAGAGCATCTTTGATGTGGATCTCTTGAGAATTATTGATGATCTATTCTGAGGAAGAAAGCGAGAGGAGGATCTCATGGACGCATCAAAGTTTTGGCAATGTCAGAGATCTTGATGGAAAAAATATCGGAGCTTAAAAAACCCTAGTTTTTGAGGTATACGCGGGCTGTAATGGGCCAGGGAGCATGCATATGCAGGTTGCATGAGGACATGGCACGTATAGTGGATGGAATGATGAAGGCTTGTGTTTGAACTGGTGCCAAGCTCCTGGATGATGAGGCAGGTTCCAGATATGCACTCTATGGGCTCATATCTATCACTGAGACACTGGTATGGTTATATTATTATCTTGATGGATACCATTGTTTGATATGTTTTGAATGCTTAGGGCATTCTTGGTATGACTTCTATGATATGGTTTGGTTTGGATGACTTGGTTGATGGAGTGAACAATACTCTTTGGATTCAATGGTGACATGATTTCTATGGTATACTAGATGTTTATACATGTTTGAGATAGCATTTATATTGATCTATTGTGGAGCATGAACAAGCTATTGGAGAGCTTGGAGATGTTGTGACTGGCTGGTGGTCATATTGGATAGTCAAAGATAGACAATGATGATATATTAGTTGCAGACGATCTGATTTGATATTGAAATATAAACCCTAAACAACTCAGAAGGTATACGTAGGCTGATGTATACATTGGACGCGTACATATGCATGTTGTAGTGAGCCAGAGTGTGTGCACACGTGGGCTACACTACTGACAGGTCACATACCTGTTGATAGATTGATATCTATTGAGGATTGTTGCCTCATCTCAGTTGGTGCTGAGGGTGTAAGTTGAGTCTTGTATTATAGAGCTGGTGTTCTTGTAGAGTTGTACTCTATTCATTTGTTGTTGATAAACCCCTGGATTGTTGTCCATAATAAAAATAAAAATTGTACATACATCTTGTGTCCTTTGTGTTCCTTGTGATGATGACTTGCTGATGATATATTGTTGATATATGTTGTTGATATATGTTGTTGATATATGTTCACATCTAACTGGTTATAAATGAAAACAATGGGTAATGAATAAATGTTGAATGTTAATTAAGGAGTCTTTGTGTAAGAGGGAAGTTTTGGGAAAAACATCCCCACACTCATTCACCCCCCGTCTAAGTGTGGTAGGTGTGTCTAGCATAGATTCCCTTTGCCAAGAATGGATGATTTAATGGATTTCTTAAGTTGAGCAAGTTATTTCTCAAATATAGACTTGAAGAGTGGATATCATCATATAATAATGAGAGAGGGAGATGAATGGAGGACAACATTCAAGACAAATGAAGGTTTGTTTGAATGGCTAGTCATGCCATTTGGGTTGACAAATTCCCCAAGCACATTTATGAGGTTGATGAATGAAGTGTTGAAAGAATTCATTGGTAAATTTGTGATTGTATATCTGGATGATATACTAATATTCAGTAAAACAAAAGAAAAACATTTAAAACACTTGACATTAGTAATGAGGAGGTTGCAAAAACAAAAGTTGTTGATATACTTGAAGAAAATATATTTCATGAGGAAAAAACTCATATACTTGGGTTTTGTGATATATTGAAATGAATTGAATATGGATCCATAGAAGGTAAAAGAAATAAGAGAGTGGACTTCGCCAAGAAGCATATTTGAAGTGAGAATCTTTCATGGGTTAGCAAGTTTTTATGGGAAATTTATCAAAAATTTCAGTGGTTTATGTACGCCCATAAAGGATACTGTGAAGAAGAAACAAAAGTATTTTAATTGGACAGAGGAGGTTGAGAAAATCTTCAAAGTGTTGAAGGAGAAGATCACATGACAACCAATTCTGGTCTTGCCAAATTTTGGGAAAGCATTCTAAGTAAGATGCAATGCAAGTGGAGTAGCTATTGGAGCAGTCTTGAGTCAAGATAACAAGTCGGTTTCTTATTTCAGTGAGAAATTGAATGCCACCAAGAAAAAATATTCCACATTTGAAAAGGAGTTGTATGCATTGATTCAAGCTTTGAAGAAGTGGATGAACTATCTAATTCCAAAGGAGTTTGTCTTGTATAGTCATAATCAAGCTTTACAAGTTTTTACTAGGAAAGAAAAGTTGAATCAGAGGCATGCTAAGTGGTTATAATGCATGCATAATTTTACTTTTGTTCGTTAAACATATTTATGGAAGTGCTAACAAAGTTTCATATTCTTTGAGCAGGAGGAGCTTGATTGTACATGAATTGCAAGTGAAGACATTAGGGTTTTAACACCTTAAGGAGATGTACCAAGAAGATCTGGATTTTAAGGACAATTATGAGGCATGTGGGAATCCTTTGTTGGGGGACAGAAGCCCATGGAAATGATATTTAATCTAGGATGGATTATTGTTCAAGGGAAGCCAATTTTGCATACCAAGATGCTCGATGAGAGATAATCTACTGAAAGGAAAACATAGTGTAGGTATAGCCAGACATTTCGGCCATGACAAAACATTTTCATAGTTGAAAAGTTTGTACTATTGGCCAGGCATGAGGGTAGACGCGAAGATGTTTGTGAACAAATTTATAATTTTCCAATATGGGAAAGGGAGACATCCAAACATTGGTTTGTATCAGCCATTGCCTATTCTAGAAAGGCCTTGGGATGCAATTAGTATGGATTTTGTATTGGGATTACCTAGAACCAAGAAGGGAAGTGATTCCATATTTGTTGTGGTAGATAGATTTTCCAAGATGGCACATTTCATACCATGTTAGAAAACAAGTGATGCTACACACATAGCCAATTTGTTTTTCAGGGAAGTTGTGAGACTACATCGGCTTCCCAGGAGCATAATCTCAGACAAAGACACAAAGTGTCAGCTCTTATCTGATAATAACTCATATTTATTATAATAGGACAAATTAGGTAACCGCTAGAATGGCGATCAGATAGAATTCATATAGGATGGAGAAGAGCTCGAGAAGCCAATCCTTAGATAGTTTTTCTGTATTGGATTGTAAGACAAAATAGAGTGGGAAGATAGATTATGAAGAGTTATATGTAATAGTTAGACATAGAGAGTCTGGGGACAATCAAGACTATTTTATTTATGTAAATACTTCATGAATGAATAGAACATACATAAATTGATTTAAATGCTTGGACAATGTTCATTTCAGTTCGTATCTGAATGAATGATATGTTCTCTATGTGTTTATTACATTATGCTTATATATGTTGTTCATAGTTGAGTATATGGAATTATGAAGTATTACATAAGTTTCAATTGTTTCTCTTCTGATAACTTAGATGCAAGGAGACCATATTGTCCGCAAGGTGTGCATCGATAGAGTCTAGATTTGACTCAGAGAAGATCATGAGGGATAACATGACACTTGGACCAAATGTTGCAAGGAGTGCATGAGATCAATAATTGACTAAGTGTTAAAAGATCAGGATTGTGAAGTGGAAGGAGTGCGTAGACAAAATTTATTTTGAAGATATCTCCAAGTCTAAACTTTTTCAAAGATTCTAGGATCACAAGGGGTGCATCGGAGGTCGAAATATTTAGGGGAATCAACTTCATAAGAGACATTGATAAGGAATCAATAAAAAGGGAGAAATCTGTTGAAGGTCACAAATTGACAGTTGAGATCCCTTCAGAGGAAATTGGGATCACAGAAAACCGTTAGATCTTGAGAAGGTTGAAGGACGTTACATCTTCAATTCCTTCATACTTAGGATATTTTGAGGTTTTGTTTGTGAAGGAGTCTAAACTCCCAAATTTGTGAGACTAGAAATCCATCTGGACCATCGATATAGGGGAGGATATGTGTCAATGTATCACTCATTCGGAGGAGAATCTATCTAGGAGGAAGGGGTAGAGAAACACAAAAGGTTGTTGAAGTCCGAAGAGTGGAATGAATCTTGATTGTCGGGTCAAGGGGAACACGTGGAGGAGATCTACGTGGTTCGGAGGAAACACACTCTCGAGGAGATCTATGTGGTTGGTTGGTGAATGAGCACAAATGATTGATCTAGTCTGGGGAGATTTCTCCAATTCAAAGTTTGGAGGAGAATGGTTTAGGTGCATCCAGAACCGACGACATGTAATTCCAAAGTGTCGAAATAAACCATTGACATCGAAAGAAAAGATTGGATTCAATTGTGTCAAGTGTGGACTATGGAAATTATGAAGTGTCAAAATAGAGCATCGACATCGAGAGTAAAGTTTGGGGAGCAGTGGAGTGAAACGTGAACTGCAAAGTTATGAAGTGCCGAAAGGGAAGAATTTTAAGCCCATGGTTTTTCAATCAGGGTCACGTGAAGGACCCTGCGGGTGTCCCAAAATTCCCAAAAAGGATATTTCACGTCTGAAGTTTAGAAATTTGACCTGTGGGGACAATTTTTAAGGTTTAGGGTGAACCTGTGATCTAATTCAACTCTCGAATTCGATCAATCCTTGACCGAGAGGTCACACAGCCCCAAGAGTGTAGGGGCTCTGCATCATCATGGGAAAATTCGATAGATGTAGTCAGTGGAAGAGAAAATATACCAGATTAGGAGCGAATATGGAGTGACTTCATGCAGGAAGTAATTAGGCAGCATACCATATATGGGTCTCATGTAAAACAAGATGTTGATGAAGAAAATTTCACCCTAGATGGTAAATGTGGTAAAGCCAAGGGAAATAAGGGATCAAGAGGCCCTGAGTCTAAATCAAAGGGACATGGAAAACCTAATAAATACCTCAACAAAGTAAAGTTCTTCCAATGCCATTATCTTGGGCACTATGCCACTAAGTGTCCTTAGTGCAAGAAGGGGCCCAAGAAGGGCAATTTTGAAACCTCAGTATAAATAGAGGAGTTCTCATCTCATTCTGAAGAGGACTTCTCCTTTATTGCATGTATGATTAGCTCTGTGACTAGTAGCACCTAGTTTATTAAGAATGGGGCTTCATGCCACATGACCAGGAATAAAAACTATTTTAGCTAGGTAACATAAAAGGACATGCAATTCAATAATGAGCTCGAAGATAATGGAAAATACCAAGCCCAAGGAATCGGTGTTGTCAATTTTGAGAGGGAGTCTGAAAAACCTCTTTATCTCAGATATGTTCTATATGTTCCGGGAATAAACAAAAATATGATGTTTATTTCAGTGTTTGAAGACTTGGTTTATGAAGTCACTACTACATATTGAAAAATTTGCGACGAAAGTACTCTTTCGTCGCAACATGCAAGAGAAAAAGTACATTTTTTCTAAATCTACCCTGTCTTCGTCGCAATATCAATGCCTACAGTTTGACTAAATTATTATGGTCAATGTTCGTCACACAAGCGACGACGTTAGATTGTCCATCACTCTTGCGACGAAAGTTGACCATAATAATTTAGTTAAAATTTACCGTTGAAAATGACCTAAAATAAATAGGTGGAAAATATATATATATATTTTTAGGTCACTATCGTCGCAATTGCGACGATAGTGACCTAAAATTGGCCTATAAATATTTGATGATTTAAATATGTTGTGACAATCTGGCTATAACAACGACGGTTCCGAAAGGGTATTTTTGTGCGGAAAAATGTCGCAGAATGTTGTTAGAGGTGGGGAAAAAAGTAAAGTGGGTGAAAAGGGTGATGGTATATGTTATTTACCTTTTAAAAAATGTTGCCTCAAACGTCCTGTAAGAATTTTAATAGAAACAACTACAAAAAATTGTAGGAAATATGGTCACATTGATGGCGGATCGAATGAATATCGTCCCATGGTAATTAGCTATATATTCATTATCTTTTTTTATTTTGTCAATTTTATATAAAATTATATATATGTATATATATTGTTTGAATTTTTGCTATAGTCTACACTAATTTTGCATGATTGTTTGTAATTATAAAGTTAGAGTTGCCCTCTAACTTTCCGCAGAATATTGCACCAAGTATTAGGAGAAATGATGTTGTACAAGCTGAGGAACATCATCATTACCAAGCAAATGAGGATGTCATGGAAGAAGATGACGAGACAAATCAAGTTAATGATCCCATGGAATAAGATGATGGGACAAATCAAATGATCCAAGATTTGTTTTCACAGCCGGATGAGGATTGGGGAAATGTTGGTATTTATGATGAACCTCTATTAGAAAAGGCAAATAAACGACTTTATGAAGGATCAAGAGAAAATCTTCTCTCCACTACATTAGTGCTGGTGAACTTAAAGGTTATGAATAATTTGTTGAACACTTGTATGACACAGATCCTAAGGCATGTAATATGTTTCATCTCATACTGTACATAAATGTTGATTTTTTTATATTTGTTTTTAGTGTTAATTAATGTGTAAAATAAGAATGCATTTTTACGATTAATATTCTTACATGAACTAGTTGTTTGTTATGTTGTAGATTGTTAGGTGAATTTTTGTTACCATCGTCAAATATTTTACCTCGCACATATTGAGGTTTGCATGCCATTATGAAAGACATTGGAATGGATTATCAAACTATATATGTAGGTCCTAAATACCATATTATATATTATGGACAACATGCATCAAAAACCGAATGTCCACAATGTCTTATCAATAGATATCGAACCGATCAAGTAACAAAAAGGGTGCCTTGAAAGGTTCTTCATCATATTCCCATAATTCCACGTTTGCAGTGATTGTTCAAGTGTGAAAGCATAGAACAATTTATGGATTACCATGCACGTAACAGAAGTGAATATGGTGTTCTTCGAATTCCTGCCGATGGTTTTTCATTTAGGGAAATTGAGAAAAAATGGGCAGATTTCAAAGATGAACCTCGTAATGTTAGGATTTCATTGGCAACTGACGGTGTTAATCCATTCGGAGAGATTAGGTCTATTTACTCAGTGTGTCCTATTTTTGTTATCAACATTAACATTCCTCCTTGGATATCAATAAAGAGGGAGCACATAATGTTGAAAATGATTGTTCCAGGTATTTGTTTACATTAATTTTTTGAATTTAACATTTCATTTGTTTCAATTTTTGCATAATATCTTTTGTTTATTTATTTAATTATATATGTTACATGATATCACTCCTTTAGTAATTATGTGTAATTTCAAACAATTAGGTAAGTACCAGGTTAAAGATATGAATGTATATATCGAGCCTCTTATCAACGAGCTACTAAAGTTATGGGCTGGCATCACAATGTATGACATATGTAAACCAATCGTGGAGAAGAAATTTAAATTCCATGGAACACTTTTATGGACAATTCATGATGCCCCTGGACTAACACATTTTTTTGGTATGTATAAGCATTATAATATTGCTCTTTAATACTATACAATATTTTAATGTTATCATGGTGTATGTTTTCTTTTTAAATAATCTCATCATATAATTGACATTAATCCATTTGTTGCAAGTCTTCAAACAAAGTGTAAATTTGCATGTTTAGTTTGTGGCCCTAAGATGAAGTATTGTCATTCAATTTTTTTAGGAAAGATGGTGTTTGATGCGTATAGGCACCTTCTTCCTGAGAACCATAGGTATTGTACTACTGAAAAACATCTTTTCAATGGGAAAGAAGAGACTAGTTTAAAACCACAAAGAATGACACCTCATCTATGGAGGTTGGAATATAATAGAAATTGTCAAGGTACTCAATTTCATAATGTATCGTAGTTCGTGTAATTTTTTTAATGTTTATTTTAGTCATTGAATTTATTTTACCGTATTTGATAATTATTTTTGTGATTTCTTTTATGCTTCATGAAGGCTGCAATCATCATGAAGGTATTAATAATGGGCTTCCACGAGGAATGAAATCTTATCCCACTCAATTCATGAGGTTTCCTTACTATGAGGAGCTAAAAATAGCTCATTTGTTTGATACAATGCATATCGGGAGGAATGTGACTGAAACGTTATGGTGAATCATAGATGGTAGCAGGGACAAAGACAAAATTGTCAAAATTTGTACTGACATTCAGGAAGGCAATCATGCAATGCGAAGTGTGATCCGATATTAAAATAGATCAAATGGAGTACTAGACCGAAATAACCTTCCATGGTTATTAACAGAGAAAAAAAGCAATGATATAAAAGAGGTCATTCAAAGAATTAAATTTCCCACGGGTTTTTCTTCAAACATAAAAATAACTTAATG
>JASDQU010193653.1:1070-19875 GCA_032191745.1 Picea mariana | reverse complement strand
TTATGAAGATTGATTTGATTATTGAATGTAAGATTGCTTCATTGGTGAGAGCTCTCATGTGTTGTTATGCCATTCAACTCTTCACTTGTTGTATATGCTTTTCCTTCATGTAGTCCTCCATTTCTAGATTAATTTCCTTCACGCAATATCCCATTCTTAGAGTAATTTCATTTACGCAACTAGATTAATTCAATTTCAGTCATGTGTTAGATTAATGATTCTAATTCAGTCGCGTGTTAGATTAATGATTCTATTTCAGTCGTGTGTTAGATTAATGATTCAATTCCAGTTGTAGCTTAAACAATAGATTAGATTAGTCTCACTTCAATCTTGCATATACTTTGCGTGTGCTTCGTCAGTTTACGAACCCCGGGTTGACAAATTAGATAGTTGGGTAAATACTACAATGCAATTAATTCAACATTAGTTCAACCCAATGTAATGACTGTTGTTCCTTTTGTTCCGATTGATGTTCCTTTTGTAGGTCGTGCTGTTCCTTTGAATAGAACAACTATCGTTCCCTTTACGATTGTTGTTCCTTTATGGTGTTGCATCTCTGGAGGCTGGGTATTGAAAATGAAAGGTAAGAACCTACGTGGGCGAAAAGTAAAACGCTTGTGCCAGCGCCTACCTTTGGCTGATGCATAGAGGTTGTTTTTAGGACATCTTTAAAGCCCAATATGTTTTGGAGAATCTTTTTGAAGAATTTTGTGCCAAAACATTATGATCCACACCAGGTATGTATAATTCGTGTTTTATGTTGATCTTGAGTATAATTCATCACGTTTTTATGTTTCCAAGGATGTAATTCACATTTTTTGGTGTTACAGGGAAAAATCACATCACGTTTCTGCTTCCGGCACTCAGTCCGGTACTCCATCCAGTACTTGATGGAGTACTATAAATTATAACCTTGTACAATATCTACTGCAAACTGATATTCAGAAAAGAACAAAAAAGATACAATGGCAAATACAAACATAACACATAGATTTTTCACCTGGAAACCCAAACTGGGAAAACCAACATATATTATATTCATACATTGTGTTACATTGTTTACAATACAATATACATATAGGAGCTAGCGGCATCCAAAACCCTAACCCAATGACTTGGATTAGTCCAAAACCCTAATTCCTTAACTGGAAATAGAAAACCATCGGCCAAAAAACCATGTGCCGAAAAACCACCTAAATATCATGTGGTCCCGGAAATATGTCGTCCTGGTAATATGTCGTCCTAGAAATATGTCATCCTAGAAATGTGTCATCTCGGAAATATGTCATCCCGGTGCGAAATTTTTTTTCGGGGGCGCTGCCCCCGAACCCCTGCGCGGGGGGCTCCGCCCCCCTACACCCCCCAAGGGGGGGGCCTAATGGCCCCCCCTCTGACCCTCCTGGGCATCCGGCACAGATGCTCAGACACTACTACTCATGCAAAGAATATAACATATACCCAACAAGTACCTAGTCTGACACTTTGTCCAACACCTCGTCTTACAAAAAAACGATGGGCGATTTAGCGGTTATGGTATTGGTGATCAGTGATTGGCAAATCAGGAACATGGGTTTTTCTCGTGCTTGCTCCCTCCAACTACTGAACTCTTGAAAAATCAATTTGGAATGTTGAGTAGGGTGATTATTGGCTCACTTATATCGCTTGAATTATCAGTGTAGAGCTTATACCACTTGAATTATCCTTTGTTTTCAAGTGCCATCGAGATATCATACGACACCAGAGACATTCACACAACCACCAACACTATATTTGAGTTTTCATAGGTTAAAAGATATTTTCTTGCTTTCATAGATCAGAAAATAGTTTTCTTGCTGCTGTAGGATATATAGTCTTTTGTTTTGGTAGATTAAAGACCAGTTTGCTTATCATAGATTAAAGGTTAGTTGTTAGTTCTTTCTTCTTTAAAATTAAATAGATTTCCTTTTATGAATTAGAGATAGTTGTATTAAGAATAGAGTTCAGTTGTCTCTTAGTTAGTTGATCATTGAGTAGTTTTACTTAGTTTACTTGCTGTAGAATTTATCCTAGGGTAGTTAACTGTTTACTTGCTTTAATAGGTTAAGTTGCTTACTTGTCTATTCTTTCTTTGATAGTATAGTTGCTTGTTTATTTACT
Organism: Picea mariana; assembly: GCA_032191745.1. Taxonomy (NCBI): domain Eukaryota; kingdom Viridiplantae; phylum Streptophyta; class Pinopsida; order Pinales; family Pinaceae; genus Picea; species Picea mariana. The sequence continues at coordinate 17,739 of JASDQU010193653.1, read as the reverse complement.
TGCTTTCATAGGATAGTTGTTCATTGAATTTAGGTAGGCTAGTTAAAGTAGTTTGCTTTTGCTATTTGTTTATTGTTATGCTTAATAGTTTCTTTTGCTTATTGATGAACTAGTTTGCTTCAAGTAGGGTTTTCACTTGTTTTCCTAGAACTATCCATCGATCCTTGGTCCAAAAGTAATTAGGTTACATAGTTTAAAGTTTCTTAGTAGGGTTTTCTCATTAGATAACTTTGCTTGAATAGATTAACCCTTAGATAGCCACTTTCTTAGTTAGACTACACTACTACCAGCCCTTCTACCTTGGCATATATTTTTCTACAACTCTAAGTTTACTTACCCCGAGTTGACAATTTAATTGAGGGTTTTTAGTGTGTTTTTAGTGCATATAGAACACCCATCATTTTTGGCGTCGTTACCAGGGAGTTGTCTCAAGGTAATAAGTAGTTAGGAAATAGGTCATTCCTAGACCTTAACATTATATTGGTGGTGGGGGAACTTTAAGACGAGAGGTAAGAACCCACACATATGCTATTGCAGGCTCCCCCAAACCCAATTGTAGTTTTTATTTTTGTTTTTGTTTACTTTCATGAATAGACCTAGAAACCAAATGGTAGCTTTTTCTTTTGTTTTTTCTTTCTTTCATGAATAGACCTAGAGATCCAAAAGGTAGATACATTAAATCTAAATCATACCTTTCAACCAAGGTTCCTTCCGACCTTTTTGGGGGAAGGAACGTTCCACTCATAAGCTCCGCAGAACAATACCGAAAAACAAAAGCTAGCTCAACTCAAAGAGATAAAGTAGTCTTTGAAGAGACTAACACAAGGAGCACTATATAACAAAAGTCGAAGCATCAGTAATAGTGGGACATGAGGCAAGACCACTCAAGCCCTCTACAGAATCAAACAACACAACCTTTGTTTCCTTACCACCACTAGGAGAATGAATTCAAAGATGACCATTAGTTTGGAAGAACTCTCTCAAATCCTAGCAACAGCTGAGATTTCTTCTTTTCAAGAAGAACATATTTTGGCAGTAGCCAAAAGTGTATCTACCTCTCCAGAAATATTAGAAGAATCAAGGTCCTATGATCTTCCTTGACAAACTGTGAAGGAAGATGAAAACTTATGGACTACCTATGGCTGAGAGCAATCACTAAGACCTGATTTTGAGGAGTTCTCAACATCCATCTCAACAGATCCTTTATGTACTTTGTAAATCAATCATCCAAAAGAAGAGGATCTGCATAGCATGATGAAGGAGAGCATAGAAATTACTGTTGATAAACATCAAGATTACATTGAAATTTGGTTTCAAGAGGTCATCAGGCCACAATACTATTCTCTTCTTCAACACCTTCTGATTCCAAAACAAGTAGGTTGGTTGGCTCTTCATATCTAGGTAATCACTGCGATAACTTTTTCATATATGGATATGAGTATGTTTCTTATCTTTCTCTGCACATGGTTACATTGGAAGAGTTCTTACACTTGAATAAATATTTCCCCTTTCTTTTTAGGTAGGGTAGGATGGTAAATAAAAGCTGCATGTTGTTAGTTTAGATTAAATTCTAATGCAACCTCATTTTACATTTTCTTTTAATAAAAGAACTATGAGATACATGTTCCTATGACTTTATCTCATTGATATCCTTAGTTTATTATATTTTAGAGTGTGGTTTTTGCAATAAGTTTTAGAGATCTTTGTAGGTCTTTATATCACCAAGGGTAGACAATTCCAAGGAAATATAAAAGAAGGATTTTCTTCAAAAACATTGTTACACTTGGACCTTGTTGTCTACTAAGCATAAAATGAATAATGTCTTGTTGTAGTTAGCCATGTTTTTGCAAATATTTTCATCTTCTTGTTCTTAAGGAATTTTAAAAAGAAGTTGCTCTTGAAAATTTTCACCACTATATAAGGAAGTGATACCGTAACCATCAAGCTTAGAGGTATCTCGTATAGTTTTCCAAAGAAACTTGAGTAAGTAAGTAAAGTATCTTTATTAAAGAGTAATAAGGAGGTCTGATAAGCGGTTATTCATGTAAACATCATAATAACTACAAAACAAGAAAGTGAGTTGAGCCTAGAGATACCTTTCTATTCTTTCTCAATGGTACCATCCACTACACACTAAATAGCTTGATTATATCATATCTTTAGATAGGCCACGTCAGCTTAAGTACCTCCTTACATCGGGACAATCACCAAGTAATATAATGGAAATTCATCCTCTAACATAAATACCGCCCCAATTGAAAAAAGAAAGAAAAAGTTGTTTTCAGAGATGTCCCCCCATCTTCTTTCATAAAGAAATCTTATACTAAAATATTAAAAGATGGAGGGCCAGTCTCTGAGGGTGTAAGAGGCTAACCCATCGGGATACTGAACATGTCTGCGAGCAGCGGGTACCGATCTGTGGTATGACTAGGTAAACCTGTCGGAGTACTGAACAGGCTTGCTGGCAGAGGGGCATTCTACCTAGCGAGGATGGTAATATGACAAAACTAAATAATAAATTTAAACTTGTCCTGATGTACGACATTACCTGCAAACAAAGCTGACATGAAGTATGTATGGTTAAGCTAAGGTTAATGAACTCCATAAAATTTTCATTGGGAACTAACTCTAAGACTATCTTGAAACTCTCTTGCCTACCTCTTCTTATCTATATATAGGATCTCTTATCCTATAGGTGGAGCCATCCTTTAACCATCTCGTCAGACCAATCTGTGAAATTTATCTCTACACTTAACAAGCTGTAAATCTTCGGCTATTGGGAGAGCTGACTGGTTTCCTACATTTTTGATTGTGAGGTGTCACAATACTTAGGTGTGGGGTAAGGGTTCATGAGTTGACAAATGATAACATTGCCTAGAAGAAGTAAATCTTTGTAAAAATTTATGTGTACTGTTTTCATAATATAGGCTATTACATCAACAATCATTTTATTTTCGAAATGCTAATTCCATCTGTGTTATAAACTGTTGTACATCTCCTTAATAGACCACTTAACTGGCTTATTGTTGTTACAGACTATTCATTACAGAGTTATGATTACATGCCTTATAAAATGCGAGATAGAGGAATGGATTGTGTGAGCATGATGGAAAAACAAATAATAATGGAACAATCTTATCTTGCCTCTACTCCTATTCACTGTATTCATGGTCTTTGAGGAATCAATTGCCTCAGCCACAAAGCTCCCAATAGTTGGAGACCGCTAGTTTAAACACCACTAGTTGCCAAGAGCAAGCTATAATGGGGTTTTCAAACCCGAATTTCAGAACATCTCTGGAGCTAAGGGATATTCCAAAGAGTGGATAAAAGAGGAGATAATCTAACCCCCCTCTCAAAACAGTAAATACCTATTGCTAATTCATGGCATGAGGACGTGCAATATATTTGGTCTGGGGGGAGTTTCATGAGAAAAAAAAACCGCTAAGCACTGCCCATTTATATAGCAAAACCCATGAGAAGAGGAAGTAGGATTTCTGTCAAAATTCTATCATACTGTCTTTTTACAATGTCTTGGGATATTATATTAGCAGTTGTTTGTATTAGTATTCTAAATTATATACTGCTGACATCATTGTGTGTTATAAGCTTATTGTGCATTTTTATGTTTATGCTATAGAAGACTTTGTATACTTAACTGGTTCTTTGTGACAATTACAGATCAATAACACATTGTTAAACTCACTGCAGATCTATGTTACACACCTATGAATAGAGGAACAAGGTTAAGTGGTTGTGTATTAGGCTAGGTATTTATCTCAGTATGGTTTTGATTTGGAGTTTTCTGGATGAGAATCTAGGTCTAGGGAGCTAGGCCAGGGTTTCCAAAAGATGAGTTGCAAATATAGAATGGGGCAAGGTAGGTATACTTAGTAGTATTTAGGATTTGTCATTGCGTATAGGGTAGATGCGGCGAGTTTAACATGGGAATGATATCATGAATCCATTCATAAGAAGAAGGTGTAACATAACATGACAGTTTCATCCAAAACAATGCAAATAACTTTGAAACAATCATAGGAAAGCATGGAGGTGACAGAAAATTGTAGCAGAAGAGAAACAAGTTTTGGAGGCCTTCCTCGATGCATTATTTAATGAAAAATTTATGAATGGAAATATGAATATGTCCTTTACACTCTGGAGTCACTAATCCAAGCAAAAATCTACATATAACCCCTTCACAATTGATTTGAAAACAAATTGTCCAAAAGCGCAACAACTGTGAAAGAAGTGCAACGGAAAACTAGGGGTCCAAGATGGGGCTATAAATTTTTAACCATAACACATTTTACAAAACTATGAGATTTTTGTGTATATAAGGTTGTTATTAAGATAAACCTCTCTCAGTTTTGTGAAATTCATTCCCATGTTCTTGGAATATGTGCCACAAAATAATGACTAAAACAGAAAATTAAATTGGAGAATTTGATTTTCTGAGATGGGCCTCCAAGAAAGTTGAATATATCCCACTATATGGTACCTGTGTAAATAATGAAGGAGTTTATTATTATTTGGCATGTCCTTAGAAAAAACCTCCTTTGGTTTTCCAAAATTCATCTTTATTTGGTAAAAAACCTGTTTTGAAAATAATGACTAAAACAAGAAATTAAATTGGAAAATTTTATTTTCTGAAATAGGTCTCCAAGAAAGTTGATTATCTCCCAATATATGATACCTGTGTAAAAACTGAAATGGGTTATTGTGATTTGGTATGTCATTATAAATAACCTCCTTTGGTTTTCCAAAATTCATCTTTATGTGGTCAAAAACATCTTTTTAAAATGATGACCAAAAAAAGAGTCAAAAGTGCAGCGTGGTCTTGTAGAACACTTTTTGTGACTTTTCTTGATCCATTTTCTAATGTAGTAGTTCCTGGCCATGTGTCTCTGAAGCTTGATGTCCATATTGGCCTTTTTTAGGAGCATCTCTAGGTTTTCATTGACTCTTCCAAGACAATACTCTCTGTCCTTTTCAAATCTTGCCGCAATGGTGCCTTCAATGTCTTGTTGACATAGTGAAGGTAGATACTCTGTTTTTTAAGCTTTCGATTTTCGATTGTTAGCCCACTTTCAGTTCAATAAAAAATTGAATTTTCCCTTCTAATTTTTAAAGAGCTTGGATAATATGTCCTCTCAAGTGAGGAAGAATGTAACCAACCCCCACAATAGCCTCTTTCATCATGGCTTAATCAAACTCCTTGTTCTAGCTGAATTAGAGAAACAGGGGCAAACTTGGGATGAATTTATCTATCAATTTGCAAACCCTCACTTAACAATTAAGACCAACAAAAAGCCGCTTGGGCTAAGGACTATCTCTCCATCCAAGCCCCACTCTCCAATAACTCCAAACCCCCTTGCACAAACCATCTCTTTACTGGAACAATACAAAAAGCTTGTTGACATCCCCGCTTCCTCATCGGGTAAAAAGACCAAGAGTAAAGATCAAAAGAAGCCTATTGTTCACCCCCCAATGCCTTCAACATCTCTTGATCCCACACCTAAAAATATCCAAGAAGTGATTCAACAAGAATTTACCATAGTTCCAACAAATAGGAGGGGAGCCAATCGATTTGGTAAAGGACCCTTTCGAAAAAGTACTCGGAGCACAAGAACAAAACCTTATGCAAAACCACTGCCTGCTTCGGATCCTATCCAAGTGTCCTTCAATTTTGAGAGCCCTCACAAGAGACTTAGGAAGTTTCTGCAGATGGATTAGAGCCACAAAGAAACACAAAATCAAAACCTACCTCTCCTTATCCATCCCCTATCACTCCTACTTCACCCATGCCTAATCTAGATCCTAGGAATGATAGATTATCCACATCCCTCAAAGGATATAAGCCTTCCTCTGAGATTACTAATTCTGCCCCAACCATTGAGAAGCTACAAAAAGAGAATTCTCATCTCCTCCAATAGTTGGAAGAAAGGAAGAAAATAGACACACACCTTCATCATGATAATTCATTCCTCCAAGCAAAGGTAAACTCCCTTCAACGGTTGGTTGATGAGATGACCAAATCCAATAGCAGCCTCAGAGAACAACTGAAGCAACACAAGAGGCATAAGGAAAAGTCTTCACAGCAAGAAGGAGAAGCTTCCAAAGATGATCCTCCTTAGCAAGCTTAGTCATGAGGGGTAATTTCTTTTTGTTTGCAGTGGGACCTGCAAAATTGTAAGTGTGGGGGTAATGTTGGGCCCGATATATGGTCAGCTTTATGACAATAATTAGATACTTTTGCCGAATGTACACATGTGTTTTTCATGTTTTGGAGAAGTTTTTTGAAGAATTTTGTGCCAAAACATTATGATCCACACCAGGTATGTATAATTCATGTTTTATGTTGATATTGAGTATAATTCATCACGTTTTTATGTTTCCAAGGATCTAATTCAATTTTTTTGGTGTTACAGGGAAAAATAGCATCACGTTTCTGCTTCAGACACTCAGTCCGGTACTCCATCCAGTACTCGATCCGGTACCCGGTCCGACACTTTGTCCAACACCTTGTCTTGCACAAAAACAATGGGCAATTTGACAGTTATGGTATTGGTGTTCAGTGATGGGAGAAACAGGAACACGGGTTTTTCTCATGCTTGTCCCCTCTAGCTACTGAACTCTTGACAACTCGGTTTGGAATTTTGAGCAGGGCGATTATTGGCTCGCTCCATTTCGGCAGTTAGGGCACCATTAATGTAATTTGTTGCTTTTAGAAGTGGTTTGACCCTCCAGTGGTCGACCACTTGGTCTGTAAATCTTCTAAATACCACCGTGGTGGTCATACAATAGTTAATAAGCAATAGAAGAAGTGAAGGATTAGAGACAAATACGATTTGCTATTTTCAATTGCTAGAATTATATAAGCCTGCATTTTTCAAGTTTTAATGGTGAAATCATTTTGCTGAGCTCATGGTGTGCGTTTGATAAGTGACCACGACTTTTTGGGTGGCCCACCAGCAGTCTGGTAACTGTTCTATGAGTTATTTATGCATTTCATAGCTTAGATGTCTCTTATCTCATTCTTGTACATGCATTGTTATTTTTCCTTTGTTATATAATTTGTTGTTGTAGCTTAACTGTTTAGTTCTTTTGCAGGTTAGTATGAAGGCTTTGTTAATATGCATTGATTTTGTAGTTAGTAGGAACGAGTTTGCAAACTCATACACTAACCCCGTGTGCAATTAAATATTAGATTGAATTTTATTTATGCTTTTAATAGAAGTTACAACAGAGTAGAACAAAGTTTTATTTCATGCTTTCTTTAACCAAGGCTTCGGTGGATGGATAGGGTTAGTTTCAGTTTTTATTGCCTATTTAATTGTCATTTAGATTTTTCTAAGTAGTTGTTAATTAGTTTATTCATTAGTTTACTTGTCATATGCTAGAACCATGTTTTAATTTCTGTTTTTAAGCATTTTCTTTCTTGCACTTTGAATTGTTAAGAACTTAAGATAGATATAGCATAGTTTGACTTTATGCAGTTTCTTTCCTAGAATTAGATTGCAATTCCAATTCTTAGTTAATGATTGAATTTAATTATGAAGTTTGTTTACATAGCATAGAAGTAAAATTATGATCTCATTATATTGTTGATGGTTAATAATTTCATGAATATGCAGGGTAATTAACATTGTTTCTGTAATGGCTAAATTCTCATTGGGTTGTTTAATCCATACCTTTCACTTTGCTATTGAGATCAGTGTAGAGCTTATACCGCTTGAATTATCCTTTGTTTTCAAGTGCCATCAAGATATCATACGACACCAGAGACATTCACACAACCACCAACACTATATTTGAGTTTTCATAGGTTAAAAGATAGTTTTTTGCTTTCATAGATCATAAAATAGTTTTCTTGCTGTTGTAGGATAGATAGTCTTTTGTTTTGGTAGATTAAAGACCAGTTTGCTTAGCATAGATTAAAGGTTAGTTGTTAGTTCTTCCTTCTTTCAAATTAAATAGATTTCCTTTTATGAATTAGAGATAGTTGTATTAAGAATAGAGTTCATTTGTCTCTTAGTTAGTTTCTTATTGAGTAGTTTTACTTAGTTTACTTGTTGTAGAATTTATCCTAGGGTAGTTAACTGTTTACTTGCTTTAATAGGTTAAGTTGCTTACTTGTCTATTCTTGCTTTGATAGTATAGTTGTTTGTTTATTTACTTTCTTTCATAGGATAGTTGTTCATTGAATTTAGGTAGGCTAGTTAAAGTAGTTTTTCGTTTGCTATTTGTTTATTGTTATGCTTAAGAGTTGCTTTTGCTTATTGATGAACTAGTTTTCTTCAAGTAGGGTTTTCACTTGTTTTCCTAGAACTATCCATCGATCCTTGGTCCAAAAGTACTTAGGTTACATAGTTTAAAGTTCCTGAGTAGGGTTTTCTCATTAGATATCTTTGCTTGAATAGATTAACCCTTAGATAGCCACTTTCTTAGTTAGACTATACTACTACCATCCCTTCTACCTTGGAAATTTAATTGAGGACTTTTAGTGTGTTTTTAATGCATATAGAACACCCATCAATCATCATCATTATATTTGAAGTTCTTGTTATTGTAGATTAAGAGTAATTGTTGATTAATCTTTGAATATTGTTATAATTCTTTTTAATTCAATAGGTTAAGATTTCCTTTTGTAGATTAGAAGTAATGATAGATTTTATCTTAAGAATAGAGTTCACTCTCTTAATAGTTTGATTAGTTACATGTTAAGTAGTTTTGATTAGTTTACTTGTTGAAGAATTTTCCATAGGTTAGTTATTTGATTTCTTATTAGTTTACTTGTTGAATAAGTTTCCATAGGTTAGTTTGAATAGGTTAGTTGTTTGCTTGATTACTTGTTTACTTATTGTTGTTCATTAATTTGAATAGATTGATTAGATTAGTTTGTTGTTGTTGTTATTCATTAAGTTGAATACATTAAATAGGTGGCTTTCTTTTGATTAAGTTATCTTGTTCAAAGTAGGGTTTTCATTTGCTTTCTTAGGACAATCCATCGATCCATTGTTTAAAATTTACTTAGGGTAAATAGTTTAAGTTTCTTGATATGGTTTGCTCATTGATAGTGTTTGCTTAAGTAGATTAGCCCTCAGATAGAACATTTCCTTAGTTAGACTATACTACCTCCTAATTTTCCACCTTGCAATATATAGTGCTACAATTCTAAGTTTACTTACCCCGGGTTGACAGTTTAATTGAGGGTTTTTAGTGTGTATAGAACACCCATCACTATGACAAGGAAATGTATTCCATTGTACAAGATTGTCGTTAATGGAAATATTACATTCTGGGAAAGGAGACAATAATCCACACTAATCACAAGCCTCTTAAATTCATATAGACACAAGTGAAGTTGTAGAACGACCTCCATAAGAAGTGGTCCACATACCTGCAGCAGTTTCATATCAACATGAAGTATAAGACATGGAGCATAAATCATGTCGTTGACTATTTTAATCGACCTCTCGTGGCTACACTCACCACCGTGATCCATTCCTGTGGGCATGAGGCATTTGAGTGGCCCCAACTTTATCAGTAAGATCCTGACTTCGCCACTACCTATCATCTCTTGGGTACAGACATGAATGTCACTTATTTTCACATTCAGGATGGACTGTTATGCCATATGGTCCACCTCTATGTTCCTGCAAGCGAGCACACAAGGCTGATTTGGGAGGCTCACTATAGTTGGATGGCAGGACATTTTGGCATGGAGAAAACTATGGCCATTCTACAGAAACATTTTTATTGGCCAAAACTTTGACATGATGTCAACAAGTATATCATATCTTGCACTGCATGTGCCATTGCCAAGACAACCATCAATAAGAAAGGCTTATACACCCCTCTTCCTACTCCCAAGAGGCCTTGGGAATCCATCTCGATGGATTACATGTATGTCCTTCCATCCATCAAGAAAGGCAATGATTGCGTATTTGTGGTGGTTGATCAGTTTTCAAAGATGGCCATTCTCACAACCTACAAGAAGAGCATCATAGCAGCAAATACTACCAATATCTTCTTCGAATGAGCGTGGGTCCATTTTGGGATACCATAGACCATCATCTTTGATCAAGACAACAAGTTCCTCAACACATTTTGGTTGAGTATCTGGTCAGTGTTGGACACCAAGCTCACTAAATCCACTACCTTCCACCCTCAAACAGATGGCCAGAAAAAGGTTTTCAATTGGATGATTGTGCACATCCTGCACATGTATAACTATAAAAATCCATGTACATGGGATGAGAGTCTTCCCTATGTTCAACACAGCTACAACAAGGATCTCCATAGCTCCACTGACCATAGCCCATTTCAGGTGGGGATGGGATTCCAACCCTTGGGTCCCAGTGATGTTGCACTACCTCTTGCAACCACACAGACAAAATATTCCCATGTTCAGTCTGAGGCTGACAAAGACACCAAATTCATTGAGCGGATTCAACACATTTAACAACAGGTCCATGAGATTTTATAGAAATCCAATGCTAAGTACAAGCAGCTCCATGATCAACATTGAGTACCACATAAGTTTTAGGTGGAAGACAAGGTCTTGTTACATTTGTAGAAAGAATGCCTTACAGGGCCCCATCAGAAGATCCATCCACTTCGCTATGGGACTTACACTATCACCAAGGTTGTGGGAGATCACAATGTTTTTGAGCTCAACACTACCCCCTTCCTTGGCTTGCACCTAGTGTTTAATGTGGACCTCCTTCGGCCATATTTTCTACCATTATTGGAAACCTTAGAGATCGCATAATAATTGACACCAACAAAACTCAACCGCGACTGCATGGAACAAGCATCCACTGATCAAATAGTGGACACACAGGTCAAGGGAATTCACCAGCAGAGGATCCAACTTTATCGGGTTGTCAAGGCAGGGCAGCTTCTGCACTAAGGAAAATGGCTCACCCAGGGCCAAACTTAACATAAATTTCCTAACCTGATGGGGGTATTCAACAAAATGGAGACCATTTCTTCCTAAAGGGGGAGGATTGATCCAAGTGGATATTGGTGGCCACCCACCTATTCCAACTGGCTCATCTTGAAAGTTTTTTTTCAACACATTCTTCTGTAATTATTTGTAATTGTGGGTTCTACACTTTTGAGGCTATTTGAATCCCTACATAGGTTCCAGGTGGATATTGATGGCTGCCCACCTAATCTAACTAGCTTATTTTGGAAATTTTTATGTCAGTGCATCTTTATGTAATTCCAGGGCCATTTTGGGGACCTAAACAACGTTTTTTTGTCTTTCCACAGTCAAATTGTAGACGGAGTCACAATTTGATGGCATAATATGTAGTTCTTGAAAAGACATTTCCAATGGGCTATCACATGCCTAAAATGGAGGTCGTATGTAAAATTTACGACCCCATGAAGTTAAGCTACCAACTTACCCATTGGGGCCCACATAACTTTTGGTGTTTCATTTCCTAGGGTTCGGTTTTTGGATGTCTAGGGTTTTGGCATTCATGAGTAATGTTAAAAAGGCCTCTAGAGCCTCATTTTAATAATTCTTCTCAGACAGATGCATGTAGCAGCCACATCTCTTCTTAGATATAGATACCACCATTCGAGCAAGTTGTTTTCAATTATGTAGTAATGACAACCATCCCATACTTAAATTTGAAAAATTTTATAAGGTATTTGAGCATTTGTCTAATTTGAAAAGGGGGGACTTGATGCACATGTTTATGTGGTTCCTTTATTAAATATGGATTACTTATCAAGATACATGTGAATTGTGGACCTTTGGAGGGAATACTTGTTTTTATTTGCACGACCTTTCCAGGTGAAGAAGCATTCCATGGAATAATTTTGACGTTTTGGCCTTTGTGGAGGGTTGAAGACCACAAGCATGGACACCATACCCCACAGGATGGGAAAAATACCATGGAGCTCTTGTGCACATAAGGTAATGAACGTTTCCTTTGGAATAACCTTGATAGCTCTAGAGGAGAACGTCGTAGCCCTTGACACTTGGACGATGGCATTTAGAGGTCTAGGGCGTCACCTTCTAAGCCTTGACGTCATGTGGAGGCTAGGGTTTTGATGGGATTGATGGTTCCAGGCATGGTCTGACATGGTTTGAAGGAAGAATATGCATGATGATGACACTACAATACATGAGAGATGCAAACATGGCCTTTGCAGGTGATCCAGATTATTTTCGACACGAAATGAGAGTGGAGATATAATAAAGAAATGCACAGAGATATTGCGTATATGAAATAATATAACATAAATATATCAGATATGCAACCATAAACATAGAGATACACTAATACACAATTTCTATTAATGAAAGAAATGTACAGAGACCGTAAAAATACAGAGTGAAAGACTCGCTAGAATGGTGGCAGCTTATCTCTGAGAAGAGATGTGACGGCTACTCGCATTCGCAAGAAGATTATTACAATGAGGATCTGAAGGCATTTTTACAATAAAAAGGAATGCCAAAAACCCTAGACATCCAAAAACCTAACCCTAGGAGATGAAGCGCCAAAAGTCATGTGGGCCCCATTTGGGTAAGTTAGTACATCAACTTCCCGAGGTCGTAACTTTTGCATATGATCTCCGTTTTAGGCGTATGATAGTTCGTTGGAAAGGTATCATCGAGGATATTAATTTTTGGGGCTCAATCATTCCTTTAGTTATCATTGAGAACCTAGATCTCGAAAAACCTTCATTTAGGCCCTCAAAATGGCCCCAAAAGTTAAAACCTGCTAAAAATAGTAAATTGCCAAAATTGCCAGAAAACTGTTTTGAGCCAGTCGGAAAAGGTGGGTGGCCACCGATATTCACCTAGATCAATCCTCCCTCCTTAGGAAGCAATGGTCTCCATTGCATTGAGTTCCCAGGGGAGAGGGGAAAGTGTTTGCTGGATCTACATCTTGGTGAGATGCTTGTATTGCTGGAGATGTCGCGCTGCTTAGTTTGTGGAAGTCTGTCATGAACCTATTGAAGCTAAGGCTATTCAACAAGTTGATCTAAATGAGAGGACAGTGTGCAGAAGTAATATTTGCACTTTGTTGCAATCTTGTCGACCTACTTCTATTGGATAGAAGGTGCAGGGGGCGAGGCTGTAATGGTTGCAGTGTCCTTCTATTCCCCTTTTGAACAGATTGTGAAGAAGATAAATTTTGCAGTATGAGATACTACCTTGCGACACTTTTTAGGTGGAACAATAGCTGGAACTATCTCTGGTATTTTGTAGAGATGACCTCCCAAAGTAACAATGACACTACGGGGTTGAGACTCATAAACAACATGGCGTCTCCACATATATGGTTGGCCCAAGAGAACATCACAGACATCCAGTGGGGAAACATCACATAATACCTCATCCTTGAAGGGTTGGATGTCGTATGACAATCGACACTATTGGATGACACAGAGATCCTCTCCTTTCCAAAGCCACCTGATGTTGTATGGCTATGGGTGTAGTGTTGTCGACAATCCCAAGTATTTGACGACCTCTATTGATATGAGGTTTTTTTGGCTTCCACTATCAACAATAAAATGCAATGGGGTCCCCTTCACCCACATTTTTGAATGAAAAAGGCACTCCCCCTCTTTAGGATCTATTTGTTCTTTTGGTTGAACTGCTACAGTCGTGACAATAGCAGTGGGGTCTGCGTCAATGATCTGTCCTTTACCAGTGTTTTCAGAATCAGATCCTGAATCAGGGTTAGGCTCCTTGTCTTTGATTTCAGACACCAATGACTATTTTGAGCGACATTCATCGGTGTTGTGCCAGGGGATTTTGTGGAAATCACACCATTTTCCAGTGTCCTTCTTTGTCTTCCCATGACCCTTCTTTTCCTATGTCTTGGACTGGTTTTCGGTAGACAATTTGTTAGGGTTGTCTTTTTCATGCTTTGGTTGTTGCGTATTTGTAGACTCGAATTCCCGTTTGTTCTGGTGCTTAAATTTCTGCTCAATCTTAACAACATATCGATAAGCAACACCGAGTGATGAGATGTCCAAAAAATCCATTTCAGTCTGGATGTATCTGTGTAGAGCCCCATGGTATTTCAGAACCTAATTTCACTCAGAGTCTTTGATACCCAGCTTGGTGCGCAAGGTATGGAAGGTATTGGTGAACTCCAAAACTGCTTGACCCCTCTCTTGCCACAGTGTGGTCCATCTCATGTACTGGTCCTCATAGTTCCCAACAGGGTAATACTGTTCCTTTACCACAACCACAAAAAAATACCAAGTGGGATCGACCCCATATATTCTAGACTCCTCTGTGGAACTTTGCTCCCAGTAAGTTTCCCACCAATGTTTGACATGAGGGAGAGCTTTAAGGAGTGCGAAGGTGATATTTTCTTTGTCGGAAAAATTGTGAACAAAGGAATAACCTTCTAGCAGAGTTAACCATTTTTCTAGGGCTTCTGCATCTATCTGTCCTAAAAATATAGAAATATCAAAATTAACTTGTACCTTGAAAGGTGAGGTTCCTCCAAAGTGGCCGCTTGATGAATATGCACCTGATTCTATCGACAGGTGTTGAAGGACGTGGGCAAAATTATCCATCATTTCATCCCTCCGTCGCGTGAGAGCTTGCTCAAACAACATATTAATAGGATCGTCTGCTCCATCATTTTTCTTTTCTTCCTCCATTGATGGTTTCTTGGGTGTGAGAGAGAGATTTTCTTCAATAGAGACAAGCTTGAGACCCAACTTTCTATACTCGGATCTTGTTGGGGACATGCACTGAAAAAATGATCAAGAACAACCTGCTCTGATACCACTAATCCGGATTATTTTCGGCACGAAATGAGAGCAGAGATATAATAAAGAAATGCATAGAGATATCATGTATATCAAATAATATAACATAAATATATAAATATGAACCCATAAACACAGATATACAGTAATACACGATTTCTATTAATGAAAGAAATGTACAGAGACTGTAAAAATACAGAGTGAAAGACTCGCTAGAATGGTGGTAGCTTATCTCTGAGAAGAAATTTGATGGCTACTCGCATTCACAAGAAGATGATTACAATCAGGCTCTGAAGGCCTTTTTACAATAAATAAGAATGCAAAAAACCCTGGACATCCAAAAACCTAACCCTAGGAAATGAAGTGCCAAAAGTCATGTGGGAGTACATCAGCTTCCTGGGGTCGTAACTTTTGCATACGATCTCTGTTTTAGGCGTATGATAGCTCGTTGGAAAGGTATCATCGAGGAGATTCACTTTGAGTTCTCAATAATTCCTTTGAATATCATTGAGAAACTATATCTTAAAAAACCTTTATTTAGGCCCTCAAAATGGCCCCAGAAGTTTAAACCTGCTAAAAATAGTAAATTACCAAAATTGCCAGAAAACTGTTTTGAGCCAGTCAAAAAAAGTGGGTGGTCACTGATATCCACCTAGATCAATCCTCCCTCCATAGGAAGTAATGGTATCCATTTCATTGATTCACGGGGGAGAGGGGAAAGCATTTGCTGGATCTGCATCTTGGTGAGCTGCTTGTATTGTTGGAGACGTCGCGCTGCTTAGTTTGTGGAAGTTTGTCATGAACCTGTTGAAGCTGAGGCTGTTCAACAAGTAGAGATACATGAGAGGACGATGTGCAGAAGGAATCTTTTCCCTTTGTTGCAATCTTGTCGACCTACTTCTATTGGATAGAAGGTGTAGGGGGCGAGGCTGTAGTGGTCGCAGTGTCCTTCTATTCCCCTTTTGAACATATTGCGAAGAAGCTAAATTTTGCAGTATGAGATACTAACTTGTGACAATTTTTAGGTGGAACAATAGTTGGAACTACCTCTGGTATTCTGTAGAGATGACCCCCCAAAGTAACAATGAAACTACAGGGTCGAGACTCATAAACAACATGGCATCTCCACATATATGGTTGGCCCAAGAGAACATCACAGACATCCAGTGGGGAAACATCACATAATACCTCATCCTTCAAGGGTTGGATGTTGTATGACAATCGACACTATTGGTTGAAACAAAGATCTCGTCCTTTCCAAAGCCACCTGATGTTGTATGGCTGTGGGTCTGGTGTTGTCAACAATCCCAACTATTTGATGACCTCTGCTAAGATGAGGTTTTTCTAGCTTCCGCTATCAATAATAAAATGTAGCGGGGTCCCCTTCACCCACATCTGTGAATGAAAAAGGCGCTCCACCTCTTCAAGATCTGTTGGTTCTTCTGGTTGAATTGTTGCAGTCATGAGAATAGCAGTGGGGTCTGCGTAATTGATCTTTTCTTTACCAGTGTTTTCGGAATCAGATCCTGAATTAGGGTTCGGCTCCTTGTCTTTGATCTCGTCCACCAATGACTGTTTTGAGCGACATTCATCGATTTTGTGCCAGGGGATTTTGTGGAAATCACACCATTTTTCGATGTTGTTCTTTGTCTTCCCATGACCCTTCTTTTCCTGTGTCTTGGACAGGTTTTCAGGAGATTGTTTGTTAGGGCCATCCTTGTCATACTTTGGTTGTTGCGGATTTGCAGACCTGAATTCCCATTTGTTCTGGTGCTTCAATTTATGCTCAATTTTAACAGCATATCGATAAGCAACACCGAGTGATGAGATGTCTAGAAAATCCATTTCAGTCTGGATGTATCTATGTAGAGCCCCACAGTATTTCAAAACCAAATGTCACTCGAAGTCT
>JASDQU010193652.1:0-19875 GCA_032191745.1 Picea mariana | reverse complement strand
AGTTTAGAACTTTAGTGGAAAAGAGCACTGGTAGATCCATTAAATGTTTAAGAACAGATAATGGTGGTGAATTTACGTCAATGGAGTTTGAGAATTATTGCAAGGAATTTGGGATCGATAGGCATAAAACCACTGCCTATACTCCTCAACAAAATGGAGTTGTTGAACGCATGAACATGACTCTTCTAGAGAGAGCAAGAAGTATGCTTAGTAATGCCAATTTGCAGCAGGAACTATGGGTAGAAGCAGTAACTACAACGTATTATCTGGTGAATCGATCACCATCAACAGTAATAGAATGCAAAATTCCTGAGGAGGTATGGACAGGTCACCCTTGTAATTATTCTAATCTTAAAGTTTTTGGTTGTGATGCCTATGCTCTAATTCCGAAACATCAGCATTCTAAATTAGATCCAAAATCAAGAAGACTTATCTTTGTTGGATATGGTGATGGTATTAAGGGGTACAGGTTGTGGGATCCTACTGCCCACAAGATCACCATTAACAGAGATGTGATATTTAATGAATCATCTCTCATCAAATCAAATGAAGATGTTCAAATGAAATAGCAAGAAGTACCCAAGTATCAAAAGATTCAGTTTGAAACCATTTCAACTACAGATGAAAATGAACATGAACAAGTTCCTGAAGATGTTCATGAAGAAGTTCCTGCAGAAGAAAACGTGGATGATGATGACATTCAACAGATGTGGATGAACCACAAACTACCCTAAGGAGGTCTACACGGGTCAGAGTTCCTCCAAGAAGGTATGATGATTTTGTTTCATCAGTTTCTTTAAGTACTAATGATGATGAACCTTCGTTCTATCAGGATGCTATGAAGGGTTCAAACAGTGATAAATGGAAAGAAGCGGTGAAGGATGAAATGAAAGCATTAGAGAGGAATGCTACATGGGACCTGGTAGAGATTCCAAGAGACAGGAAAACTGTAGGTTGCAAGTGGGTCTACAAGCTGAAGAAAGGTGTTGATGATAAGGTGGACAGGAACAAAGCAAGGCAGGTTGCGAAAGGGTATTCTCAGAAAGAAGGTATTGACTTTCATGAGATTTTTTCACCAGTTGTAAAGACTGTTTCAATTCGAATTGTGTTAGCATTACTTGATTTGGAGTTGGAGCAACTAGATGTTAAAACTGCTTTCTTACATGGAGATTTGGATGAGGAAATTTACATGGAACAACCAGAAGGGTTCATTCAAAATCGCAACAAGAAATTTGTTTGCAGGCTCAAGAAATCATTGTATGGTCTGAGGCAGTCGCCCAAACAATGGTACAAGAAATTTGACTCTTTCATGGTGAGCCAAAATTATACAAGGAGTGAGTATGATCATTGTGTCTACTTTAAGAAATTGAATNTCATTATCTTAGTATTGTATGTTGATGATATGATTTTTTTCATCACCTTTTCTGCAAGCCAAGAGAAGCCAAGAACCATCGTAGATTCTCTAACAGTACTGGTTTTGTGAACATGTCTTCACAGTTCTCTTTTGTATGCACTTTCTCAAGAGAGACTCCAACTTCATCGATGACCTGTCTTACAAAATGGTACTTGATAGGTATATGTTTTGTTTTACGATGATAGGATGGATTCGTAGCCAAGTGAATATCACTTTGACTATCACAAAGTAACTTTACTTTGTCTTGCATCCTTCCAAACTCACCAAACAAATCTTTCAACCAAACTGCCTCTTTGCAAGCATGCGAAGCAGCTACGTATTCTGCTTCTGTAGTGGATAAAGCAACAATGTTCTGTAGCTTTGACATGCAACTAATGGATCCACCTGCAAGAGTAAAGACATACCCTAAAGTCGACCTTATCTTGTACAAATCACCTGCAAAATCATAATCAACATATCCACAGACTAATTCACAACCACTGTTATAGGTGATACATAAATCACTTGTGCCCCTCAGATACCGAAGCACCCATTTCACTACTACCCAATGCTCTTTACCTAGATTTTCCGTATACCTTCTGACAACCCCAACTGCATATGAAATGTCTGGCCTTGTACTAACCATCACATACATTAGACTTCCTACTGAAATAACATATGGTATTTGAGACATATATTCCTTTTCTTCTTTTGTAGTAGGACATAAACTTGAAGAAAGCTCAAACTGGGAAGCTAAAGGGACTGAAACTGGTTTCACATCATTCATACCAAACCTCAAAAGTATCTTGTCAACATACTTCTGTTTTGACAACCAAAGATTACCATTCCTCCTGTGTCTCTGAAATATCTCCATGCCCAAAATCCGCCTTGCTGCTCCTAGATCTTTCATATTGAACGTCCTAGCCATCTAATCCTTTAACCTATTGATCTCAGTTATTCTTTTTATTGCTAAAAGAATATCATCAACATACAATAGTAAGATAATGAATATGCCATTATTGAATTTCTTAAAGTAGACACAATGATCATACTCACTCCTTGTATAATTCTGGCTCCCCATGAAAGAGCCAAATTTCTTGTACCATTGTCTAGGCGACTGCCTCAGACCATACAAAGATTTATCGAGCCTGCAAACAAATTTCTTGCTGTGATTCTGAACAAACCCTTCAGGTTGTTCCATGTATATCTTGTCATCCAAATATCCATGTAAGAAAGCAGTCTTAACATCTAGCTGCTCCAACTCCAAATCAAGCAAAACAACTAATGCTAAGACACTTCGAATTGAAATAATCTTAAAAATTGGTGAAACAATATCATGAAAGTCAATACCTTCTTTCTGAGAATATCCTTTCACAACCAGCCTTGCTTTGTACCTTTCCACTTTATCATCAACACCCTTCTTTAGCTTGTAGACCCATTTGCAACCTACAAATTTTTGTCTTTTGGAAGTTCTACTAGGGCCCATGTGGCATTCTTCTTTATGCCTTTGTTTCATACTTCATTACTTATTTCCATTCATCACTGTTAGAACCCTTCACAGCTTCCTGATAGCATGAAGGTTCATCATCATTAGTACTCAGAGAAAATGATGAAACAAAATCATCACACCTTCTTGGAGGATTTCTGACCCGCATAGATCTCCTTAGGGAAGTGTCTGGCTCATCCACATTTTGTTTATTTTGATCATCAACCATGTCTTCCTCTGCAGGAAACTCTTCATGAACATCTTCATAAACTTATTCATGTCCTCTTTCATCTTTATTTGAAGTGGTTTGAAACTGAATCTGTTGATACTTAGGTACTTCTTCCTGTTTCATTTGAACATTTATATCTGAATTGATGAGAGATGATTCATCAAATATTACATCTCTGTTAATGGTGATCTTGTGGGCAATAGGATCCCACAACCTGTACCCCTTAATACCATCACCATATCCAACAAAGATAAGCCTTTTTTATTTTGGATCTAATTTAGAACGCTAGTGTTTCATAATTAGAGCATAGCCTTCACATCCAAAAAATTTAATATTAGAACAATTACAAGGGTGACCTTTCCATACCTCTTCAGGAATCTTGAATTATATTGATGTTGATGGAGATCGATTCACCATATAACAAGATGTAGTTATTGCTTCTGTTCATAGTTCCTGATGCAAGTTGGCGTTACTTAGCATACTCCTTACTCTCTCTAGAAGAGTCTTGTTCATGCGTTCAACAACTCCATTATGTTGAGGAGTATAGGAAGTGGTTTTATGCCTATCAATCCCAAACTCCTTGCAATAGTTCTCAAATTCCATTGACGTAAATTCACCACCATTATTAGTTCTTAAACATTTAATGGATCTACCAATGCTCTTTTTCACTAAATCTCTAAACTGCTTGAAACAGTAAGCACATCAGCCTTTCCTTTCAAGATATAGACCCAAACCTTCCTAGAGAAATCATCGATAAAAGTTACAAAAAATGATGATCCTCCATACGAAATAGTATGGGATGGTCCCCAAACATAATAATGGATATAATCAAGGATTCCTTCACTGGTGTGTTTTTCGATTTTAAATCTCTTCCTACTTTATTTTCCATAAATACAGTGCTTGTAGAAATCTAAGTTTAAAGACTTTAGACTGGGAAGTAACTTGCGATTAGATAATACGCTTAATCCTTGTTTGCTCATATGGCCCAACCATTGATGCCACAATTGAAAATAATCATTGTCATTCTGAGATACCGTTGTTGCATGATCTGACTCAGTTCTGCCGTCTAGCAAAAACAAGTTACCAACCTTCTTCTCTTTCATAACTAGTAGGATTCCTTTGTAGACTTTCATAACTGCACCTTGAACGATACTCTTATATCCTCTAGTTTCTAAGACTCCTAAAGAAATTAGGTTCTTCCTAATCTCAAGTACATGTCTCACATTAGTTAGTATTTTAATAGTTCCATCAAACATCTTAATTCAAATGCTACCAACTCCCACAACTTTACATGATATATAATTTCCCATGTAAACTATTCCATCATGTATAGACTGGTAAGTAATAAACTGGTGTTTATGAAGAAACATGTGATTTGAAGCACCAGAATCTAATAGCCACTGTTGATCATGACATGAACCAATTCTAATTGATAAAACTTCATCAGTCATACCTAAACCTGTTATTGAACCTGTTTCAGTTGTGTTTGCTTCCTTCATCTCTTTGGTAGGTTCGTCTTTGGAGGCTTGTTTTCTCTTCCAACAATCCTTCTTCAGGTGTCAAGATTTGCCACAAAACCAACACTTAATATTTATCTTTTTACCCTTCAAATTTGATCGAGAGAAATCCCTCTGACCTTGTCCTCTTTATTTAGGTCTACCTTTGACCATCATCACCTCAGACGTAGAGGTTTCAACACACCTTACCATATAACTACTCACATGACTACTTTTGAATTCATTTATGGATAAAACACCCCATCATTTCTCTCCTATTTTGTATGGGTCTCAAAGGTTCAGGAGGTTGACACAAATCTTATAGTCTACGAGGTTATTCTTCATTCCCTTAAAGACAATTTGGTCATGGCTCAGAATTGCATGAAGCAACAAGAAGATCAAGGTCGTTCTGAGTGCCATTTTGTTGAAGGGGACGAAGTATTTCTTCTACTACAATCTTATAACAAGAATTCACTCAAATCTCAACACTGTTAGAAACCTACACCCAAATTTTATGTTCCTTATACATTTCTCAAGCATGTGGGATCTGTGGCCTATCAGTTATTTCTTCTGAGTCAATCTAAGCTTCATCCTATTTTTTATGTTTCCTTCTTCAAGAAGGTGATTGGAACTAAGTGCCAAACTCAAACTAGTCTCCCTAAGTTGGATGAAGAAGGTTCCATATGGTTGCATGCACAAGCATTCTTGGCCTAGAGAGAGTGTCGTCTCCATCAACGCACCATCAAGGAAATGTTAGTCCAATGGAAAGATACACCTCCAGAAGATGCCACCTAGGAGCCAACCACCATTCTAAAACAATTCCCTCATCTGAAGCCTTGAGGACAAGGTTCTTCTTCAAGGGGGAGGCAATGTTAGGGACCTAATCTCCCTAACCCCTCATGTAGGTAGAATAATGTAATTCCATGTAATTAAGGCCAATATTAATAAGGCCTAGCAATAAGGAAGAATATTTCAAATGTAAGAAGACCTAATAGAAGCTCCCTCTTCTAGAAGGATCTTCCTCTAGATTAGTCTTTTGGATACATAGATTTAGTATAAATAGAAGTAGAGGGTATGAGAAATATTGTCCTGGATATTATTGTAATAGAGCTCTGATCTGCTAGAGGTTTTCCCCTCAAAGAGGCAAGTGAACATTTCTATCAGTAATCAAAGTACTGCTCTTTCTAGTGTTATTCCGGTATTATTCTGGTATTGTTCTGATTATAGCATTGTTTCTCTGTCATTTCTAGCTAAAATATTCTTGTTCCGCATACTATTTTATATCTGGAATAATACAATGTTGAGGAGGGTGTTACTCCAAGGGGTATGGGATGTAACTCCCCCATTTTTATCCCCTGATTAACTTGTAATAAATTATGATCGGTGATGGTTTTATTTTGGAATGGAGATATTATTACCATGTCATGATTATTTAGACATATTGAACAATGTGAATGTATTTTGTTTAATTAATAAAAATTATTTGAGCAATTGACTAAAGGGTGGAGAACTAGTACTGGCCATGGTACCATAAGAAGAAACAAGCGAAGGGGTTGGGGGACTAACTTTCCTACTAAGAAATTAACCTTAGCCAATGATCCATATCACAATTTAGTTTTCCAAAGAATCGGATAATGAAGGGGTTTTGGTAGTTGAGCAATCAACCACCCATAATTATGGAGATACAAAGAGATGGCTGGATAGCTAAAAGATGTTGTTCGATGATAAAACAAGTACCCATCCCATTTTCTGATACTGAACCATGAAATTATATGCCACAAGAAAAGGGAAATTGAAAACCTTCTTGGAGAAGAAAAGATATAATGCACTCAGGTTTTGGAAGACAATTCTCGAGGAAGAGTTGTGGAATAACCCATGACTAGAGAGAGTAGAAATCACAAGTGGATTAGCTATTGAAATTGGGAAGTGAAAACCAAAATCAACATGGGCTAAGAGGGTCGTGAATTGATGCTATTTGGGAAAGGGAAAATGACACTGAGAGAGGAGTGTGTTGAGGGACTACAGAGGAAGTGAAGGGAATCCCTTGTGGAAGTGTAACTAGCTAGCACAGAATGCGGGAAATTTGTGGAGGTCCTTGGCTTGGAGGATAAAAATGGATTTCCTCTTTTTCATTTCCCATATTGAGTGGCCTTCACATCCACTAATTTCATTGAAAATATAAGTTTCCTTGGTAGTATGATGGCCTATCTCGAGGGTGTCCCATTCTAAAAGGATATTAGTGCAACAAATCCTACTATTGGGTGGAAAAGTTCTCACCCTTATTCATTTGCTCTTGTCAACAAGTTATAAATAGAAAATTCTTTCATTAACATCTCTAATATTTGTATTTTTTTACAATTTATGGAGTTGTATGGACTATGAGAACAAATGTATGATGTATTGAATGAATGTATGCTTTTCGTTCCCTGTATGCATAGTATTTTATTACTAGTTAATTTATCTTGGAAGTTGGTTACAAACCTCCTATTTTTCAGAGTTAAAATCCCAAGCATTGCAAGAATTTGTATAGAGAATTTTAATTTTACTAGCTGTAGAGTCGAAGACATGTGTGTGTGTTGAGTTTTTATGTACTTAGGGATTATTGATTTCCCCGAGTCTCAAATTTCTTAAATTCATGATGAAACACGGTTACACTATGAGTTTGAATAATTTAAGACCTTCAAAATTAGGTCAAAATTTCTTGTAGACTACGGAGCGTGTGCTTTTGAAGTCTTTCTAAATCACATAATCTAGAATCTATAATTTTGACTAAGTCCATAAGAAGTTTATTTTGATTCCTAGATACCTAGATTGACAAAATTTTGTTAGAATAGTTAAGTTATAATTTAAGTGCTATAATGTGAATCTCCCTTGAGATTTGAATGTTAAAAACACTAGAGATACATGCCCTAAACCTCATCGTCTATTTCCTTGATCCTTCCCATCAAGGATTTGAAAGTTTTGTTCATTGGTGGTCAAGGCCAATCAATCATTGATCCTTCATTGTCAATCAACATTTTGAGTTCTTTCAATTTCCATTGACACTTTTCTAAGTGTTTTCATTGGTGAATCATATTGATCTCCATCTATTGGAACTTAGGTATGCATCCCTGTCCTTCCCCTAATTCAGCTATGTATCCTCTTAAAGATTGATTTTTTTTGTAATGCTCCTCCATAGTTTATGTGTCAGCTTGAGTTGTTTTTCCTCTCTATTATTTTTGCACCATTTTATTTCTTTCTTGAAATATTTTTGCATGTTTGGTTTGGGTTAACAACATGTTGTCACCTTTGGAATACTTTACAAAGCTTGTAGCAAGTTGGCGAGGCCTTTTAAATTAAAAAAATATTGATTGCAAGAACAAAATTGTTCTTGTAAACATGGTAAAAGCTCATTGTTTTAGATCTATTAACATTCAAAAATAAATTCAAATATTTAAAAAATTGCAGTGTTTGGCACATGCATGATCATGAGCACCCCAATACACCGGTCATTTCTGAGTTCATGATCATGTAGATCGTGTTAAGGTCGTTTTAGGATCGTGTGTACTTTAGTTATGATTGTCATCATCACAAGAGGCCGTGGAGAATTATAGTTTCAGGTGAAACTCATCGAAATTAGGGTCATTATCAGCTCATTGTATGTAGTCTCAATGAATTAAGGTTCAAGAATCAACTTGTTGCTTAGTATTCGCACTGGATGTAATTGAATTGTCTTGGGATTAAATTCTGCAATTTGTGGGTTTACTAGAGAAAGAAAAGAAACCGGATACACAGATTGATGATAAAGGATATTAATATGATATAGAATATAAGGTTTCCCCCGAAACTGGTAACTCATCAAAGGAATCAAAACAACCATCAAGAAAGAGAAGGACTCTCTAAACAAAAGGTACACCATCAAGTGCAAACAAGTCAACAACCCTAATGAAAGAGGAAATTCATCGAATGAAGTTGAGGTCCTCCACTACAAAATGAAGGTAAAATGAAGGTAACAAGTGTTCTAGTATGCAACAACAAGCATAGGATATCTCAGAAATCCCATTATCACCCGGAAGTGTTAAAGATACACAGTCAACGCCTACCAAACAACAGGGTAAACTGCCCAAAACGAAAATGAGGGGGGAAATGAAATATAAGAAGAAATCTAAGATGCAGAATTAGTATAAAAAGCTACAAAGAAAGTATCACAGGTTACATAAGACAAATCAAAAGGTGTTTCCCAAATTTACTAAAAAAACTCAATTTTTTCCCTGTTTTTGTCATTCTCGTTCGACACACCTCTCGAAATTATGGAGGTGAATTTGTGAAAAATGAAAGAGGTTGTTGTTGAGAAAGAGCTCGTTCATAAACAATTCTCATATTTTACATATATATTATGGTCTGAGAGAATAGAAGAGACGTTTGAGGTTGTTTTCCATAAATTCACCATCCTTTACTTTTATTGTTTCCATCATTGTCTTCTGGCGTGCCTCCTGAACTTATGGAAATTAAATTTTGAAACATGAAAGACATTTCTTTTGGGAATAGGCTCATGCACGAAAAATTCTCTCATATTTTACAGAGATATCATGGTATGAGAGATTCGAAGAGACCTTTGAGGATGTTTTTCCATAAATTCACCATGCTCTGTTTTTCCTATTTTTGTCATTGTCTTCTGGTGCATCTCTCGAACTGATGGAAATGATTTTTGAAAATTAAAATAGGGATTTTTTGGGAACGGACCCATGCATAAAAAACTCTCTCCAATGTTACACATGTATCACTGTCTGAGAGAATCAAAGATACCTTTGATTCCATTGTTTCTTAGAAAGTCACCAAATTCTGGGTGAGTTTTTCTCTATCTTACTGTTGTCAAAGAGGAGGAAGAGTTCGAGGAAGCTATCAACACATCAAGTTATCTACCTGTTAGATTCCAACTGAAATTAAACATGAAAATCAATGCATAGTTCTAGTCACTGCAATCTTTCACATTAGTTTTGTTAAAGGTTTTTTTCACTCCAGTTTAGATAGTAGAGGTATTTTGCGCTTATAGATGTCTAGTTATTCTAAGTTCGAGATAATAGTGCCAAAATTCAATAAGTGATCATCTTTGTGTGATATGATCCTCAGTTTGTTGAGAATAAACTAAAGAGTTTCATGAATTCTATATGCACTCAGGTTAAAGGGGTGTATCCATGTTCTACCAAAGGAATCCTAGTCCATTTATTTAGTTGTCATTCAGATGTTAAGCTTCAGTTTTAAAGAGGGTCGAAATCCTCTACAACAACAATAAATAAGAAGTTTTTGTATGGTTTTAGGGTGAGTTTTTGGGTTGAAAATTGAGAAGTATAATAAGGGATGAACCTTCTTACAAGATTGTAAAGTTCTCTACCTAATGAATATATGTTGATGACAGTTGTGCTTCTTACTCAACTCTGTATGTGTTTAATTTGATCTTGAATGCAAATTTTGTGATGTGTGCAATGTACATTTCCTTGTTATTTCAACCATTGCTTTAGTTTATATTTTCACTAATTACACAACCTATTATACAACTATTGTTTAGTGAAAACATCAACTATTTGACAACTTGCTGGATGATTTGCATCTAGATTATTGTTTAAGTCTTATTTTAATTCTTTATTCTCATATAGAAACAAATTCATTGCATTGTCTCATGTGTTTGTCTTTCATATCCCCAACTGTCTATTAATATCCATACCATTAGCAAAGGATATTTTACCGTAATACTATGTCATGTCAAACTAGATTATCATCTTTGAAAACACATCCTTGAGCTGACCAACAAAATCAAATTATCAAAAAACCAACCATTCCAAACTTTAGGTGGCCTAGCTCTGTCCTTTAGTAGCTAGGTGCATACTTTAGGACCAACATCTTCTGGCATCGTTTCCGGGGATCGAATTAATGAAACAATCTTTCCCTGGGAGAATGGCAATGATTAGATATATTTTTTTATGGTGAACAAAAACCAGACACATTCAGACTGCAGATCATTCACCTGGCGAATCCATCGTTAAAGAATCTAGTGGTGACTCCATAGTTTCAAGAAGTCATATTTTCAGATGGAATAAATATTGGCTCAGAATTTTGCTCTTAATTTCTCTATTGTTCCTGGTTTTCCAAATATTGTGTCTCCTATGGATATCTGGGGTGATTACTTACACATATTTAGAGAAGATAAAGATGATAACCTTGCAGATCATTTGCTTGAATTCCATGAATTCATACATCAATTGGGTATACATCATGGGACTTTATTAATGAATATTGTAATCTACTCATTAGAGGGATATTCTTGTGAATCATACCGATCCTTGCCTTCTGCTATCATATCTTCCCTCAAAAAGTTCCAAGCAACATTTAATCATCATTGTAAAAGGTTTCTTCTAACTAATTTGCTTTTTGAAAATTGTTTTGAGGAGTTTAATTTATATATGAAGAATTCTATAATTGGTTCCTCTAATAGTATGAATGAGAAGAGAATTAATGTTAAACAAGTGGAAGAAGAGTCATCCCCTTGTGAAACATTCTCTAGTTTTTCTATTGAGGAGGAATCTTTTATTGATTGTTATTATGACAAAAAAGCTTATCAGAATTTCACAGAAACATTTGACATTATATCATATATCTCTAACAATGTTTTTGATGATGAGATTGTTTCTCCAAAATTTGACATAGATCATACTATTATAATGTAGTCAATTTCCCAAGGATGTTGTGAAATGGAGGATTTTGAAGTTCATATTTCAGGAATTTTTAAAGACCAACCCATTTATGATCAAAATCATGTCGATGAGAATCAAATTTCTACAATGATAAAAATGGAACTCCTTAGAAGTGGCCCAGTCTATGATAGTTGTGAAGAAGATTATTTAGAGATCAGTGGAGGAGATGATATTGAAATCACGCTTCAGACACTTCACACTTGGAATAAGGACAATACACTTTATCTTTTCCGCATCATAAAAAAAAAAAAAAAACTACCCTCTCATTGTCAATGGCCATGCCAAGCATTTATGGAAAGCGATATAAATATTTGTTACAAAACTTGATGTGATATGTTTTTCGAAAACCTTACACATTTAGAAGATTTTGAGCCTCATCTTATGACTTCAAATTTTCCAAAATGGTATAAAACACTTATTTTCGATTCTTAGTTGGAATGCTTGGGACTTTCCATTCTAAATCTTTTATTTATTGAGAATCTAAAAACATCTTATGGAGAATGAAATGGTAGCTATATCAAAGATTCCAATATTTATCCCTACACAAATGAAATTTATACCATGTTTGGAATTCACTTGTGCAACTATTCCTCGTAAAAGGCATACTGATTTTTGTCCACATACATCAAAACACATATATCAAACACTTCGAAATGCAAAAGGAAAAATATAAATTATGCCACATATTGAACTTATAGATTTAGGTTATGCCTTGTCTAAGTGTTTTAAGAAATGGTTTTTTTAATCAGTCAATATAAATTAAGTTAGCATGAAATTATTATTTTTTGTTATTTAAAATACATTTTTGAATATAGAAATGGATTTAGTATGTTGAAAACCTCTTAGAATATTCAAATTATACAAAAATAATTACTTAAATCTGTTGATCTAACAAATTATTAAAATAGAAGGACAAATGTCCCAAAAAAATCATCCAAAAAAATCATTTAATAAAAGTTAGACTAAGGCTTTAGGTTATCAAAAATCAACGACAAAGTAAATTAAATTAACAGAACTTTCTTAATTATTTCCTTAGTATCATTTTCTTCTTATCATCAATGATTTCCTTCTTATCATCAAACACTGATTTCTACACGGTATACAAGTCAATTTCGAGGCAGTAATCTAGCTAACTGGAATCTCTTTTGCAGTCAGCTATAAAAAGAAAGATGAATGATGTAACATAGTAGCCAGCATGAGGTCGGCGAAGTGAATATGCCTTTTTCACTAATAAATAACCACACGAGCGAATTCCAAACCAAGCATGTGTTTCATCTGTGTAGGAATAAATAATGGAATATTTCATAGGTCTAGTACCTACCATTTTATTTAGAATTATTTCGAATTGTCAAGGCAAAAGGCATGTGGATTTTCTTCCAAACACTTTAAACTATTCAGATTGCAAAATGAACTTCAAAAAACTCTATATCTCTATGGAGCTCATCTAAGAATATTATAATTCATTTTTCCTATCCTATGTTCATATCTCTACGCCGACTTCATGATACCTACTCTGTTACACAATTCATCTTCCTATTTATAGTCGACTACCTAAGAGATTCTAATTTGCAAGATTACTGCCTTGCCATTGACTTATATACCTTGTAGAAGTCTGTGTTTGATGATAAGAAGGAATTATAGATTCATCTAAATGGTTAATTCGGTTGTTATAAATACTTTTTTTTTTTAAGTATCATCTTTGAAATAATATTTTAGAGAAGTGGAATATAAATAAAAGAAAATTGTAAGTGTGTAAGGATTTTTAGTACGGTATAATGCATTATGTTATATATGTGTGTGAAAGATATATGATGATGATAATTATTGATGTATATTTATATTAATTGTTTCATTTTATATTATCAAATTTTAGTAAAGGTAAGTAGTTGATTAGTTTATTTTAGAATTTTATTTTCATACTTTAATAGAAGTATTTTTAAATCATCATAGTTTTGATGAGTTAGAATTTTTTGAAAGTTGGTATGGTAACAAATATTTTGAAATTGCTATTTAATGTGGGTGCATGTAGGAAGTTATAAGAGAAAGTACTTTTCTTTTTCAATCTTTTTAGTGTGAAAAAGATGACAAAGTCCTTCAACCCATGAAGTGTCGAACACCCTTTTAGTAATGTTGATTTTCTTCCTTTTACCAAGTTAAGATAGAGATATACTTTTGACCTTCTAAGTTATGGTTGATTACCTCCTTATACTCTCTAATTTTCTTTTATCCTTCGATTCATTATCACACCACAAATGCTCTTTAAATTGAGATCTAATAATATTCTTAATATTATCAATATTAGCCTTGACAATTTTTAGTTTCTTGTGAAGTTCACAGGGACTCTTTGCTACAAGGACAATATGATGAATGCAAAGAAGAAGGATGATGATTGTACTAGCTAGAGTCATGTAAATGCAACTTGTTTCTTCCAAACAACTCTCTAACTTTTTGATGTACATGCTTAAAATTTAGGGGATAGGAGAGGCCCTTGCTTGAATCTTCTATTACAATAAATTTCTTCTAATTAGGACTCAAAGTTCCTAAACTTGCCAATGATGTTCTCATATAACCCTATCATAGCAACTCTCAATTCAGAAGGAACTTTTTTCTCTTTTAATTTATTCGAAAGGTTAGTTGTAGGCACCATGTCAAATGTTTTTTCTAAATTCAATTAATAAATACAAGAGATTGGTATTATCATTGTGACACTCCTCTTTGGTGATCCTAGCCATAACAAGGTGGTCCATAGTTGAATGATAGCTCCTAAGATTGACCTACCTTTTATCCTTTTTTCGGTGGCTTTTTGGCCATACACTGATCTTATTTTCTAAAAAAATTAGATATAACATGACTAACAATGGTTAATAATAATCATCCTATAATTGGAGGTATTGGTTTTTCCCTCTCTTTTAAAAATAGGAACAATGAGGATTTGATTCCAAGGTTTAAGGAAACCTTGCTTGATTACTAAATCAAAGAGCTTGCGGATGTGAGGGATGAGGACATGCCCTCCAAATATAGAAGGTTACATCGGAAGTCACGGGCTAGCCATGGTGCAACCAATGACCGATCGTGGGTTGCATGTTATTTGGTTAGTGACCAGTTACACTCTGTCAAAGAGTTCAGGCATGACCACACTTAAAGATAGGTAAATTCCATGGACGGAGAGTGTGTCTCAACATGAAACATCAATGGGTCCTCCATGAGTCCCCAGGGTGTAAAATAAGGCTATAACACCATGAAATGAAGTGCTAAAAAGAGGTAGAGTCTTTTATTTAACTACTTTTCAACAAGTCTCCTTTTTCATGTACCCTTGCTCGTGTTTAACACCTATTCCTTCTGATACATAGATACCCTTACTACTTGGTCTTACGTTTTGCACGCATACATGATTTAAGGGTATGATTGTGATCTAGTTACAATTATTGGACTTAAGTACTTACATCATGATGATATTATTAGAAGAAGAACAATGTATTTTATCCAAATACTAGCTATCGATGGTCAACATACTATTAAATATTTGGATGAGATCCAAAAGTCAACTCTAATTCTAACTAAATATGGAATTGTGATTCAAACTAATAAGGCCATGTATGAAAAAATATATCATAAGTAATCCCTACAATATGAAGTATTTCTTAGAAAGATCACTTTGACATCTTTATACCTCATTTCCATAATAATACTACTTTATTCTTGTTATCATGAGACAAGTCAAGCCCCAAGTTTGAGAAATATTCATAACAAAAATATCATCTTTTTTATCATATGTGGGGCATGGAATAAATCCCTAAAAATCTACACTATCACCTTAGAGTGAAAAAATAATATGTTTATATTTCATTAATGGTTATACGTCTCCTCGAAATGGCATAGTGGACCAAAGTGTACCTTATAAAGTTGTTATTTTTTAAATTTTTCTTCATTGAACGCAACCCCTAGCTTCCTCTTGCACACAACTCATAATTTCACAACAATGTGGAACCTCACCACTATAATTCTGTTGAGGGAGATATTGGACAATATTTTGTGGTAAATGTGTCATTGGGTCTATTCCAACCTCATTGATCTGGATTATTTTCGGCACGAAATGAGAGCGGAGATATAATAAATAAATGCACAGAGATATCACAGATATTCGGTAATATAACAAAAATGTATCAGAGATGCAACCATAAACATAGATATACAGTAATACACAATTTCTATTAGTGAAATAAATGTACAGAGATTGTAAAAATATAGAGTGAAAGACTCGCTAGAATGGTGGCAGCTTATCTCCGAGAAGAGATGTTACGGCTACTCGCATTCGCAAGAAGATGATTACAATGAGGCTCTGAAGGAATTTTTACAATATACAGGAATGCCAAAAACTTTATACATCAAAAAACCTAACCCTAGGAAATGAAGCGCCAAAAATCATGTGGGCCCCATTTGGGTAAGTTAGTACATCACCTTCTCGGGGTCGTAACTTTTGCATACGATCTCTGTTTTAGGCGTATGATAGCTCGTTTGAAAGGTATTGTTGAGGAGATTCATTTTTTGGACTCAATCATTCCTTCAACTATCAATAAGAGGATCGATCCCGAAAAACCTTCATTTAGGCCGTCAAAATGGCCCCGAAAGTTAAAAACTGCTAAAAATAGTAAATTGCCAAAATTGCTAGATAATTGTTTTGAGACAGTTGGAAAATGTAGTTGGCCACCGATATCCACCTGGATCACTCATATAAAGGACAAATACATTGTAGTTTTCACAAATACGTTGAATTATGTTCCTCTCTAGAAAAGAAAAGAAAAGAAAGATATGCTCTCAAAAAAAAATGCAATTTCTCAAACTCAATGCATGACACAAGACTTGTCAATATTGACTGGTTCTTAGTCACTTTCATCTAAAAATTCAGCTCCATGCACTACACATATCTATGTTCCTACATATTCACCGACTCAAAGGCTTGTGATATGTCATATTTCAAATGTCAGTAACAACTTTTTATGAGATTATATAAGCTTTACCTAGCCAATCAAGTTCAAGATCCAAATTTGAGAAAGTTGGACCTAATGGAACATTGAATAACAATGGTTCTCGCTCTTTTTCTAAGTCATTTGATGTCAATGAAGAGAAATAAGAGTCATCCTAATGCATGGAAGAAAGTATTTTCTAGTATAGTTGAGATCGAATATGTTTTTACCAAATATTATGATGAAAGCATCCTAACAACAAAATTAGGATTCTACAATAAAAGTACCACATAGAGTAGTGTGATTTTTGTGGTATCACAACCCCTCCTCTACAAAATTATTGGAATAAGCCTTATTATTGGTTACGAAAATACTAAAATGGAAGCATTTCCATTTGATGATGATTTCACGAAAGTTGAGGTTGAATTTATAGCTAGTGCATTGCAAAATGTTAAAGCCATCGATGCCTTGAGAGATTTAAAACCATCATGAAATGTCCAACTAGAAAGTGGCATAATGGACATGTGGGATGTTGGGGGTGATCACAATACATCCTAGAAGAATTTGAAAACTATGCCAACTCTCCATAAGATATTTGACTCATCAATTTTTTTCTTTCTAACAACTACATCTATTATAATAGTCACAACAATCAAACTATTTCACTAGGAAACAATGGTAGTCTCTCTGAATCAAACATGGCACTGTCTCAATTTTATGATAAAGGACAAAGTAAATAAATATCTTATAGTGCTAAGATGATCACAATGAGGAGCACAAATTTGACAAAAAACTAGAATTACATTTGAATGAAGTCTCACCAATTGCATGTTGAGCAACTTAAGCCAACAATGAGGATGATAAGCAATATTTGTCCACTAGGATAGCCCCATTATGGATGTATTGAAACTTGGTCGTGCAATAAGTCAATATATCTCCCCAAGACACATTGTTGGATGTCATCCTATATCATATCTTTGTATACCTATGCATATTGTTGTTTAATCATGATGTGCTTTAATTTACATTTTCTCACCCTCATTTATAGGGCTCTTAGGAATTGAGATCTCTCTTAAACTAAAAGGATAGTGGATACACTATCTACTTAAACTGGTAAGAAACACCACAAAAATGGAGACACCATGAAGTCGATGATAATAAAATCGTAGTATAATTAATAGATTACAATAATAATAAAATAATAGACGGGAAAAAGAGTGAAACATTTCCTATTTTTATATTCCATAACTCTCTAAAAAAATGCTGGTAATTCTATATAAAACATATGCTTGAATATTAAAATACAATTATTATCCTCTTAAGTTTTTATCTAATTCTAAATTAATTTATGGTTGAGATGAAAAGACGGGAAAAAGAGTGAAACATTTCCTATTTTTATATTCCATAACTCTCTAAAAAAATGCAGGTAATTCTATATAAAACATATGCTTGAATATTAAAATACAATTATTATCCTCTTAAGTTTTTATCTAATTCTAAATTAATTTATGGTTGAGATGAAAAAGTTGGAAAAAAAACTATGAAAAAGACCAATTTTTTAAAAGATAAAAAGAAACTGAAAATGGTGCCCCTTAACAAACACCTTTAACTAAGAAAAGAATATAGTAAAAAGGTGTTTCATGTATATGTTTATTTTAAAAATTAACAAACTAATAAGTATAATTTTAAATACTCTTATATATATATGACAATTTTTTTTTTAAACAATTTTTTACCAATCAAATTGTTAGACCAAATGAGTTTCATATACCAATTTAGTGTTTAACTTAACCTTAATTTTAAAAATAGATTATTATTATTATTATTATATTATAGTTATTATAACATTTTTTAAAAATAATATATAATTATTTTATTATATATAATCAAATTATTAGACAAAGAGAATCTTATATACCAATTTAGTGTCTGACTTAACCCTAACCTTAAAAATAGATTATTATTAATATTATTATATTATAATTATTATAACAATTTTTTAAAAATTATATATAATTATTTTATTATATATAATTGGTGATTCATATTATTCAATAATTTGAAAAAAATTAAATTTTTCATCTTTATGAAATATTTTGAAATTATTATCGTTATATTTATATTGAAATTAAAATTTAATAATTTGGGTTATTAGTTTTAATAAATTCGAAGATCAGAGTATCCGTGCGTGTGAGGAGAATGTTTCGAATATTCATTTATATGACTCATTCAAAATCGATGACTCAAACAAAGTTAATAATAGTGTTTATTTCTATAAATCAGACGCATAAAACAAAAGAATTGGTAAAATAAGCCCGATGACTTAACCTATGTTGAAAAGTGTTTTGAGATTTTTTTTTTTTTTATGAATATGGTGAAAGTAGAAAATTACATATTTTAGTTTTTTAAATTGCATTTTTAAAGATAGAAATGAATTTAGGGTGTTACAAAATCACATGGACAAACTGTTTACACAGTAACTTAAATTTATAAATACAATAATTTTTGACCGAATTATAAACAAATATCTCGAAAATATTAAAAAAAAAAAAAACTAAAACCTAAAACATTCAAGTACCAAACAAAACAAAATTATAAAATTAGTTTATAATCCCAAAGAACCTCATAATTTGTGGCAATTGAAATGGATCTCTTTAACATAGAGACGGGAATCCATGAAAGGCGCATAATATTGCCGATTCTCACACCATTAGTAATTAGTAGTCTGTGGAATCCACATTATATACTTAACATTTATTATGTAACTATAGAATTATCCAAGCCCGGTGGATGTTGGACTGAGATTGTTATGGATATTTAAACGACATAGCTAAAAAGTAGACAGTCTCTAACCGTCCCTTTCACATGGACGTAGTTAGGAAGGAAACCTTCCTTCCCAAATCCGGCCTTCTCCAGAACTCTCGCCGATGCCACGTTTTCAGGGAGCACAAGAGCTTCGATCCTCTTCAGTCCCTGCAATTCTTTGAAGCCCATTTTGAGTGTTGTTATCACTGCTTGGGTGGTGAAGCCCATTCTCCAGTACTTTCTGGCGATGGCGTACCCCATCTCAGCTCGGCAGCACTGAATACCTGTCCCTTGTTTCTGATAAAATTCGAGAGAGCAGAGGCACACAGGAATAACACACACAATAATAGAGTATATTACTACTTGTTACACACATACATAGCTACATATATAGCTGGATTCAGATCCAACTAACTCCACTCTTGGAGGGATAGGTTGAGAGAATATCTCAACATCCTCCTACAAATCTTCAAACCAATCTCCAACTCAACATAATCATTAATTCTAACACCCTCCCTTAATGATTACATTACAAATAAACCACATATTACAATTCTCAAATTACAAAATATATCTCTGTCTGATCTGGTCTTCATCAACACTCTCACCCACTCTGAAATCTCCCGGTTTACGCTCTTTCTTCTCCACAACTTCGAGCTTCCCTCTCGACTCATTTAAGATAAAAACACTTCTGACCATCTTTGATGAATTTGTAGGATCAAAGATTCTTGACACCCCCGAAGAAGAGTCTAGATACTAAACCACCCTATTGAA
>JASDQU010193648.1:5170-16279 GCA_032191745.1 Picea mariana | reverse complement strand
GTAGGACCAAAAGTCTTCGACAACATGGCATTTGATGATGCATCTCTTCATGGCACATGAGTTGACCACCTGTGTTGGAGAGGCGGTCAACATACCCTAACCCTCTCCTAAAACTATAAAAAGAAACCTATCCTCCCTCTTTCACACACTCATCTCATTTTGCTTGAGCTTGCTGCGGCTACCTCAGTCCTTCTTGGTGCAGCCTTCATTGTTTTCTTTTGCTGGCTGGGAACTTTTGTTTTAGTGTGATTTGCTGAGGTCGGGTACCGCAGATCTCTTCTTCTGCTAGGCAGACCCCTCCTAAGTGTGCCGCTGCACATTTCCTTGCTGTTCCAGTATGCTGTTGCCCTCCTGAGGGTGCTGCTACCCTTTTCCAGCGTGTCGCTGCCCTCCTAAGGGTGCTGCTGCCCCTTTCTCTGCTGCTTCTTAGTACCGCTGCTGTAGGTGCATGCTGCGACCCTCCTCTTGCCTCATTCTAGGTTGTTGTTGGGTGCCAGAAGGCTGCCATTGCTTACTGGCAGTCCTCTCTTGTTGCTGGCATCTTATAACCAGATTTGTGTAGGGCTTGACAAGCCCTAATTGGCCGTAGCATTTCAGTTTTAGTGTGGACAGTCCTGGTTGATTTGTTTTGATCTTTGTATTAGCCCTATCATTTGTCCTCAAGTCCTCCTTGGAAAAACAACCCACTCAAGATCTTGATAGAGGTTAAACCCTTGGGGTTTTGGCCCATGATCTTTAAATAAAATTTCTGAGCATACTGAAGCGAACATCATTCAACATCAAGGTACATCTTTGTTTGTTTTAATAAAGGTAAAGTTTAGATCTATTTCTTCTATGGTTTATCTATGTCCAAAAGTGTTATTTTCAGTTCTTGATTAGTTTTAGATTAAGGCTGTTCTCTTTCATATTCAGTCTTATGTTTTTCAGTATATTATCTACTTCAGATTTTTGTTTTAAAAGTGCTGATCTATATTTGTATTAGTGAACAAAATTAGAAAAGGATTTTACTGTTTTCTATTTTCACTTCATCTTGGTTGCAAGAGCTATGATTGTTCTAATAGAAGTGTATCTTGCTACATGAGCAAACGTCTCTTCATAATCAATGCCTTCCTTTTGAGAAAAGCCATGAGCTACAGACCTTGCTTTATGTTTTTCAATACTTCCATCAACAACATGTTTTATCTTGTATAGCCATTTGGAAGTTACCACATCTTTTCTCTTCGGTTTGGGAACTATTTCCCATACATCATTCTTTATAATGGGTTGGTATTCTTCTATCATGGCATCTGTCTATTCTTTCTTTTGAATGGCTTCTTCAAAGCAAGTAGGCTCCTTCTCTATGAGATCACACATCAAAGCCATATAATTGGAGAATGACTTAGGTTTTTTTATCTATCTCATGGTTCCTTCTGGGGCACCATACTTCTCTCCATCTTGTATAAGTTCCCTTGCCCAAGCTGGATTTCTCTTGTGAGAGATCGTCATCTGGGGAGGTTCTTGAGATTTTGTCATGTCATGATCTTCTGGAATCTCCTCATTGAGGGAAACTGTAACTTCCCTCACTGGTTCTGCAACTCTGGGAGCTACAGGTTTTTCATATACTTCTTCAAGCTGGCATCTCCTTGACTCCTTGAGTGCTGCATCTTCATCAAAGGTTACATCTCTGCTTATCTCAATGTGATGGTAACCTGGTATGTAAATTCTTAAGGCTTTAGAGACCTCACAATATACAACAAATATTCCCTTCTTCCCTGAAGGGTCTAGCTTGGTTCTTCTTTCTTTTGGAATGTGTACAAACATTGGACAACCAAATATCTTGAGATGTCTTACTCCTGGCTTCTTCCTGGAGAACATTTCTTCGGGCATTTTGAACCCAAGTGCACTATGGGATAGTCTGTTTTGGACATACACTGCTATTCTTGCTGCTTCATCCCATAAGTGCATTGGAAGATCTTGATCATGGATCATAGTCTTCACTGCTTCCATTATAGTTCTGTTCTTTCTTTCAGCTACACCGTTTTGTTGAGGATTGTAGTGAGTGATGAGTTCCCTTTTAATCCCGGAATCTCTGCAAAAGCCTCCAAACTCTTTTGAGGTGTATTCTCCTCCATTATCTGACCTGAGTATCTTGATTTTTTTTTCCAGAGAGATTCTCTATCTAGGCTTTGAATTCCTTGAATTTTCCAAACACTTTATCTTTTGATTTCAAGAAGTAAACCCAAGTCTTGCAAGAATAATCATCAATGAATGACACATAGTATACATACCCACTAAGAGAGGTTGATGGCATTGGGCCACATACCTCTGAGTGGATGAGTTCCAAGACTCCTTCTGCTTTACTTTCACTTTTCGAGAAATGATTCTTTATGTTCTTTCCCTGTGCACATCCCTTGCACACACCTTCATGATCAATCTTGAATTTTGGTAGACCTATGACTGCCTTTCTTACATATGGTAAGGCTTTGTAGTTGATGTGGGCTAATATTCTATGCCAAAGTTCACATGGAATCTCAGTGGAATGAGTTAAGGCTGCATCGGAGTGACCTTTTAGCTTATACAAGCCACCTTCTTTTGTTCCAATAACAATTGCATCTTCTATGGTTTTTCCTTTAGGCCACATAAGAACTTCACCATCTATGAAAGCAACTCTGAAGCCTTTCTTATCTAAAGCTGAGATAGAAAGTAAGTTCTTTTTCAAACCTGATACATATAGTACATCCTTCATCTTCATTGGGGTCCTTGAATCAAGTTTGTATGTGGATTCTCCCACTCCTTTGATAGGGTACTGGTAATCATCTCCAAGTGTAACTTTCTAGGGAAAGCTCTTTTCTGTAAGGCTAGAGAGAATGTCCCTCTGACCTGTCATGTGCTTAGAAGCACCGGTGTCTATGAACCAAGTGTCCTCTCCAGGTGACACAGATCTTGAGCGGGCAGAAAATAAAGCATAGTTTTCAATCTCTTCTTTAATCATCTTCATGGTGGCTCTTCATCTTCAATTGTATGGGCATGGTGCCTTTTTTTTCTCTTCTTGTATTCTTCCTTTCTATCTGGACAATTTTTAGCAATATGTCCCATCTTATCACAATGGTAGCATTGATAAGAGGAGAATCTTTTTCTCTTCTTTGACCTTTCTGAAACTTCTGGAATCTCCTTGGAGGGTGAGATTCTTTATGAGAGTGGTTGAATCTCTTTGGGGAGTGAGATTCCTTATGTTGATGGGTCTCCTTCTGGAAGTGAGACCTCTTCTTTCCTCCTTTGGCATGAGCAGTTAGGGCTTGATATTCATCTCTTGATAGTACTGCTTCTCGGTTGGCTACTCTTGTTTCTTCTTGAACACATTCTTCCCATAAGCTATCAAAGTGAAGTTTCTCCTTTCTTGCACAAATGGTTTGGATGAAGGCATCCCAAGGTCTTGTGAGACCATTAAGAGCTGTCATTATGAGTTCATCTTCATCTAGGTTGTCTCCAATAGCTTCTAGTTGTTCCTTGAATTGAGAAATTCTAGAGAAATATTCATGGACTGTTTCTCCTTTTTGCATCCTTGTACTTTTGAGTTGCTTCCGATTAATATTCTTTCCTTCATACATCCTGGTTAGGGAATCAAACATGTCTTTTGGAGTGTTCTTAGAAGCCACTTGAGGGATCAAGTGATCTTTAATAGAGTCTGCAATGATTCTTTTGGCCCTAATCATATCCTTCTGGTACTTTGCTTTAGCTGTATCTTCCTCGGGTTCTGGTACATCTTCCATCATTCTCTTCAAGAATGAGTGCAATGCTATACTTCCAGGCACAAAAGTTTTCCACACCTTCTAACTTGTCAACAAGCTTGGTGCTTGCAGACATCTTGACCTGGAGCTGGGAAAATGATCAAAAATTGAAAGTGCTCAGAATTTAAATCTAAACTTACCAGGAGGTGTGCTTGGCTAAGGCGAGTAGGCTGGTGTAGTCTGATTTCTGAAAATCCAAATTTTATCGCTTGAAACAGAGTCACCGAAAATCTGCACTGGTACTTTTGGTACTGGTTCTGGTTTCCTAGTTTTCTAGTACCAACCAAAATCTAGGGTTTCACTTCCCGGAGGTTTTGGCCACAGAAAAGGTGCGCTCAAGTTGCCAATAAGTTTGCTAGGCTAGGGCACACTTCCCTAGGTGTTTTTTAGGTTGAAATTCCTCTCCACAAAAAAGCCTGAATTTTCTTGTACGACAACAGTGATGTTTTTGCTTATCCAATGAAAGATGCTCTCTTTAGCTTAGCTCTGATTCCATGTTAATTTTTAGAGCTGCTATAGTTCTTTTCAATTTACTGGATAGAAATAGTGTAGGTAGGATCATTGAGAGAAACACAATCACAAGATACACATCATTTAACCCGGGAAACCCTCATAGGGAAGAAAACTCAACAAAAACTTCCTTAACATAAATCAAGGTTGTTGGGAGCAGAATCGAGAAGCGGGAGCGGGAGCGTTTTTTATATAATACACACAAAATATATATTTTGATGCATATATAAAAAAAACCATGCAGAATGTTGAATCAATTGCAAAAAACATGAAAACATAGATATAAGATCATTTAACTAATTGATTAGTGATGAATCATGATCATTAAAGCATCAACGATCAACCATTTTGTACACATATAACATCAATCATAAACATTTGTCGTCAATAGATTGTAAAAGACATCAACCGCAAAATGAAATAGAGTCTAGACTCTAGAGCATCATATTCATTACCAAAGAGTTGTAAGATTCATTGAATAGTTCAAACTTCAAAATGCAAATTTCAAACTTCAAACTTCAAAGGTAAATTGTCATGTAATGTCCAACTTCAAACTTCAGAAGTTCATAAGTTCATTGTTTACAGAATAAGCCATAATAAAGAGTCAAGAGTCAAGAGTCAAGAGTCAAGACAAAGTACTAAGTTCTAGAATCTAAAGACTACTTCTAAACAGGAAACAAAAAAAGAGATCTAGTATATAGTAGCAAGTACTAAGTACTATTCTCTAAGTTTTCCTCTTGCCACGAGAAATTTCTAGTTTCTTATCCCGTGATCTTTGAAGAGAAGTAGGAATAGGTGGAAGTGATCGTGGAACATGACCAACAACTGAATGGCCCCCACGTGACAATGGATGCTGTGAAGATAAAGGTAAAATTGTTGAATTTGGAACACTGCTAGTGGAAGGGGGTGGCATGTCTCCTCCAGGAATATGATCACCATCACGATCACCCAAAAGTTCCTCTTCCAAGCGTTCTAAAACAATGGCTCCATCCTCCAGATTAGTCTCCTCTGGATTGTTGTCCCAATTCATATCTCTTTTATGGTTATATAAAGCACTCTCCTCCCCTACATCACAATAATACGACAACAACCTCTAGTTGTAATGCACATAAACCAAGCTTTCTGCTCGGTCTGCATTCAAGCTGTTTCTCCTTACACTGTGGTTGAAGCTATAGGTGCTCCAACACCTCTCTGTAGAAGAGGTGTTAACAACCTGAGAAAGCACCTTCACTACCAATTTATGCAAATTTTTGGCAAAAGAGCCATGCATGTTCCACCATTCGATAGAACCCATCCTCTCTCGATCTTTGGTTGCATCCAAGTTACCAAAGACTCAATGCCCACTGATGTATTTGCTCAATTCGCTTTGTACTTGAGCACACTCCTCTTCATTAGGTACCAACTTGTCCAATGCAAGCATATATCCATTTAGCACCTCTGGATCTCTGTGTGGTTTTCTCCTTTCCCCACCCCAGGTGTTGTTTGGGCCAACCAAGATGAAGAATAATATTTTGGGGTAAGGACATATGCTAGGGCATGGAGTGGAACATTCAAATTATCCCACCTTTTGACCACATGTTTATGGATATGATCATACAAGATCGCATCCCTCAGCTNTTTCCCCACCCCAGGTGTTGTTTGGGCCAACCAAGATGAAGAATAATATTTTGGGGTAAGGACATATGCTAGGGCATGGAGTGGAACATTCAAATTATCCCACCTTTTGACCACATGTTTATGGATATGATCATACAAGATCGCATCCCTCGGCTAAACAATGTCTTTGATTTGGCCTAGCATGCTGTCCATCTACTCATACACCTCTTCAATCACCGACTGATCTGTATTTGCAAACCGAATCATACTATAAATGGGTTTGGTGAACTGCCGAATATACCAAACCTGTTGCCAAAAATGACCATCAAGAACTGTGTCCTCTACCTCTTGAAAGTCACTTTTCTTAGATGTGGATGTAACCCTGTCTTTTAGATCCTTCCATGAATCACTCGAGGCCATACTAGCCAATGCTTCTCTTACCTTCAACAAATGCCTGAAGGTGAGATAATAGCTAACAGATCTGGTCTTTGCAATCTTTAGTAACTCCAACTTGGAGTGATTGCGAAAAATGAAGTGGGCCATGCTATGATTAGTAATAAATTTTATCATCTTCTTACCTCTCTTGTATAAAGCACCAATCCATCTATAATCATGGTCCTTCATTTAATGATATCATGCGTCAAAAGGTTCATTGTGTGAACCAAACACCTCGACCAAAATATATTGGGGTACCTATCTTCAATGATTGCTCTTGCTGCCTTACAATTAGCAACATTATCAGTGATGACTTGAATGACATTGTAGCGCCCAATCTCTTGAATGGTTTTAAGCAAGGCATCTGCAATATTAATACCAATCTTGTAGCGATCTGAGTAGTCATGGGCTGAAAGGAAGATCGCATCACTAGCAGAC
Source organism: Picea mariana (assembly GCA_032191745.1). Lineage (NCBI taxonomy): Eukaryota > Viridiplantae > Streptophyta > Pinopsida > Pinales > Pinaceae > Picea > Picea mariana. The sequence continues at coordinate 9,533 of JASDQU010193648.1, read as the reverse complement.
ACGCCAAGAATATTTATCAATGGCCTACCTTTCACATTTGTCCAACCATCAGATACAATTGATACCCCATGCCGGTTCCAATCATTTGTAAATTTTCCTAGAGCACCTTGGATTTTGGCTCTTTCCATGTCAAGTCCAAAGGTTCTAGCTTTGTCATACCCAGGGCTCCTATATTCTTTAGGGGCACCATTGATGGCTTGGACCATTTCATGCCAATATGGTGAGCGAAGAACATTGAATGGTATACCACATGCATAGAGAAACCTGAAAATTTTTGCATCCACATCATCTCTACAACCTTGGTCAAGAAAATATGATAGTGTTCTATGTGAAGACGAAGGCGAGAATGCACCACCATGGGCGGATGCAGCTTGACCACTGGACATTCTTTGTGTATTCTCATGTTCAACTTTTGGTTTTTTGGCTTTTTTTTGTGCTACCTCCTCTTCCCTTTGGTATTTGAGTCTTTCTTCAGGATCCACTTTCACACTGTTGCTGCTTTATACATGCCTAGGAGACGTGGAAAAATCTTCAATCCACTCGGTGTGTCCTTGGGGGCAAGTGAGAGTTAAGGTGCCGTCACCTAATCCTCAACTCCTCCATCTAGGCCAACTCCTAGTGAAGCCAAGGGGGGTAGTCCCTAACAAATATACAAAGGCTTTTAAAATAAGCTAAGTACAGAAATGAAATCTAGGAGTTTATTATTGTTTTAGACCATCAACCATAAACTGATAAAACATGAAGTAAACATTCACCACGATATATAATCAAATAAGCATATACTTGCATCAAAAGGATACCGAGAGACAATTGTTAGATGCAAGTTTCATTCAAATTATTAAATAGATAACCAAACTTGAAATGAAGCCTGTGGCTTTGCTGAGTGTGAAAATTGAGACCAGTGCCTTGCAGTGAATCGTGGGCAATGTAGTTCGCGTGTTTTATTAGGATAAATGATGTTCAATTAATGAAATGGTTTGGGCCTCCGTGGAGGTTAACTCTTTGTTTGGAAACTTGTAGAGAGCTTTACCGAAACCCAATGGTATCACTAGTAAAACTCACTTAAAGTGCTGGATGTCCAAAACGGGTGGGAAGTTAGGTCCCGAGAGGGCCCTCCTTACTTCGCAGGTCACTTCAAGGCGTTTTCCCACACATTAAGTTAACTACTTTAAAGGTTGTCCTAATTAAACTATCAGCCATTGACCAGCACAACGTGTATGAAACTTACTTCCAGCAGATTGAGACTAGCTCGCAACTGGAAGGGTCAGGAACCGCACTCTGAGCTGAGGGGAATTTGTTTATTTTATAACAAGAAAATGAATGACTGAATTGAAATGTGAGACTAATTACTAATCCACACTGACCAGGCCTCTTTCGAGGAGTTGAGGGGATGGTTTATTTCCAACTTGAAATTGCAAGTAAAGTAAAGCTAATCTAGCAATTAGTGTTCTACTTTGCAAAAGGAAAACTAATCTAAATGCTAATTTCTTTGTGATGGATTAGAGATTACTTTAGCTTTAATTATGCAAAATCAAATCAAAGCTAAAACTTGCAAAAATTGACACCACCACCGAAACATCGTTCCCCCAAGGGGAATGAAAAGCGGGATCTTGTAGTCCCACTGATTTTATTAAAGACTTACACGAGACTTTATGGGAGTGACTTGTGACCATTCATTAGGGGGGTCACAAGTCTTTACAATGCTTTACAAAGGTTTATTAAGTAAAATAGGTGCTCCCGGGGGTCCCGGATGCTCCTAATCCACCCAAAACGGACAGAGTTTCTTCCTATCTGTTCGCCAATCTGCACAAAACAGCGAACAAATGATAGCAAAAGATGCCCAAAAACACTTTGGAAGTGTCTTGGGTTATTAGTAAAAAGTCTACAAAAATTTCTAAGTTAAATTCTACAACAAACTAGCAAAATTCCGAATTTAAACTAAGTAGAGAAAGTCCTTTTCTTACTATTCTTTTCGCTGTCCTAAAACAGAAATATAAAGACAGTAAACTTTGCTCAAATATGGAAATTAAGCTCTTGGAAAACACCTATCTTTAGCCTTTAAAAAATTGCCGAAAAGAGTGACACTAAAGATGACATGAAGCAAGCTAGATCTAGTTGAATCTTTCTTTAGAACTTGAGATCTAAACTACTTGCTTTGAAATACATAAAGTAAATGAAATATTCAACCGTAGAAACGAACAACCTTTTACTTTATGTGTGTTTATAACAAGTAACCAAAATATAGAATTTGAAGAGAAAGAGAAGAAAGAAATGCTTGATTTTCTTGAACCCTTGGGCAATGGAGTCTCCTGTTTCGATGGAAAGTGGAGGGACTATGTTAATTCACCACAATTCTGAAGATGAGGGGGCAGCAAGCTAGCTTAGCCTCTCTTTCAAGTAAGATATCCTGCACAACTTCAAACTTCTTGCAAAGAGGTTAACCGCATTGGTGTCATATAATTTAGAAAAATTTGAGAGCACGAGAATTAAACAAAATAAACATGCACATCAAACTACCTAGCATATATAAGACAATAGAAACAAGAAGCAACAAACTTCCTACCTCTATCCTATTGAGAGATAGCTCCCCTTACAAGGCCAAGATTCACCAAAAAATTACAAGAAATAATCAACAAAGCATATACCTCATATACACCATACACATAGATGATCCACACACAATAGCTCTACACCATTAAGTAGCCTCCAAAGCCTTTTTATTCAAATAGAAATGATATTCCAATTACAATAGCAAGCATCTCAACCAAGCTCCAACTAGCCAACAATGGGAGAGAACGCTTTGATTTATACAAGTTTGGGTGGAGATCCCAATGAGGAGGGCGCACCATGTGGAGGAGGGCGCACCATGTGGAGGAGGAGGGCGCACCAATTGTCAAGAGTGAGCTGCCAAGTGTGGGGGAGAGGGCTGCCACCTCTCCCATATCCCTTCCACATGCCAACACAAAGGTTTGAGGTAACAAGGGCGCGCCACCTTTCAACAAAGTGGGCTGCCATCTCAAGGATGCGCCACCTCTCCAAGAGGGGCGCACTTCCCAATATGCACATGTTCAAAACTAACTCACATATGCCCCACTTCAAATCTTTGACCAATGAGAGTCTTCCTCTTGATGCCACATAGCCTTTATAGGCTTTATTTTGTCTCCAACATGTCAAAACATGTTTCCTTGATTTTTGCATATGCTGATTTTTATTGATTTTATTTGACTTTTTTGGGTTTTTGAGAGTAAAATTAATTTTAAGTGATTAAAATCACTAATTTTATTCAAACAAGTGGGTACTTAAGTAATATGGGTGCTCTAGGTCAAAAAATGAGCATCCCCATGGCCTATTTAGTCCCCTAGTACCACTTTTTTAATACATCTTTATTTTTTAATTAAAAATTGTCGAATTCTGACAATTTTTTAATTAACTGAAAAAATTAAAAAAAATCCTAGGGGGGACTTAGTACATTTCCATAAGACTCTAGGAGGATGTTTAGCATGGTAATATACATTAGACACTAGGCTTAGATCCATGCTCAAGCCTAACCATGGGCATATACTCCAGCTCTAGAGGAATTGAGTGAAAAAACTCATAAATTATAAATTCCCTGAAAACGACAAAATATAATTAGTAAGTGAAAAAACACTCTAGAGTATAACTCATGTTTAGGACTTAAGGTGGCTAAGACCTTTTACAAATTCATCATGCAACATCTCTTATTACAATTTTTTATGGAAATGTAAAGAGAAAAAGGTGGTCTTTATGATCGGCTGAACTTCTGAACTCTGAATTTTGAACAATAATGTTCAAACTTTGGTGGCTCGCTGGAAGTCCATCCTAGTGCAACTTTGATGGATAACACACACAAGTTTTGATTCCAATACTCTTACCTTCATCCCAATACATAGTCCCACATAGGTGCTTTCTCACACGAGTATAGGAACCCGTGTATTCTGTATGACAATGATGGCATATAAATTTTCTTGTTCCATCCTCTTTCCCTCTAGTAAGCTTTGTGACATACTTCCACAGAGGTGTGTTCCTCTCTTTAACTTTTTGGGGATCATGATCATCACTGTCATTTTCATTGTCTTCATCCCCTTCCATTCCTTCTTTCTCTAAATGGTATGGGTTGGCCACTTCTATTTCATCCTCACTATCATGGGTATTTCGATGTGAACTTCCCACCACCATCATTATAACAAAAAATGGAACCAAAATGGCATACCACATTGACATCAACATCATGAATGTTGAACCTTGATAATAACTTGCTACCTGCAATAGAATGATGGAGGAGAAATCGGAAAGAGTAGGAGAAGAAAACATTCAAATATTCAACATAGCATATGCCATAATA
>JASDQU010193647.1:717-14027 GCA_032191745.1 Picea mariana | reverse complement strand
GGTTACATAGATGTACTTAACTGATAAAAAAAACTAAAGGAAAGATATGTATATGAGATCTGTTAAATAAATTGGTTATAATAAAAAAAACTAAAGGAAAAATATGCATATGAGATCTGTTAAATAAATTGGTTACATCTAGATGGACGTAATTAATAAAAAAAACTAAAGGAAAGATAGGCATATGAGATGCTAAATAAATTGGTTACATAGATGCACTTAACTAATAAAAAAAACTAAAGGAAAGATAGGCATATGATATCTGCTAAATAAATGAAAAAAAATAAAATAAAGTGAAATAATACAAGAATGTGAATTGTTATTTATCTATTTAAGAATATGCAAAGTCAATAATACAAGAATGTGTTGTTGTTTATATATTTAAGAATATGCAAACTCAATAGATAGACAAGAAAAAAAATGAATTGTCAAACATACAAGATTGTAACATTGCATATCTATTTAAGAATATATGATAACTTAGACAACATGTTAAACCATGCAAAACTTATTTGAGAATATATGGTAGTAGAAAACACTTTAAACATGCAAAGCCTATACTGGTATGAACTGCACTAAAAGGAATAAATTTTCATGATCTACCAATTTCCTTTCAGAAAACTTGTATTTGATTTTGGAATAAGGTAACCAATGTGGAATTCAAAGGAGGAAGTATGCATTCAAGCATTTTGTTTTAGACATGCCAAGGAACAACACATACCCCTTGTACAACTCAGATAATATGTATGAAAGAGAATTACATTAGGAAAATGATTTGCAGGCTATGGTTTAATACTATTCACATAAACTCACATTTTTGTAAGGGTCTTCACTTGACTTTAGGCAAGGTTGTATTAATTTTCTTAAATTTGTTAGAGAAGAGATCTATTAATTACAATTTAATTCACTTGACTTTAGACAAGGTTGTATTAATTTCCTTAACTTTATTAGAGAAGAGATCTATTAATTACAATTTAATTCTAATGATTAACACATCTAAATAAGTTTACATGAAAATCAACTTAATTATTAAAATGGAGATTCTAAATAATTTCAAATTTTAAATGTAAATCAACTTAATAATTAGAATGAAGATATTGATATATATATGATATTATTAGTCAAGTGTTATTACAACAAGTGAAAGAGATGTTTAAATTGTTTTTTGTTGTTAGAATATTAAATAAAAAAGAAAAAAATATCACTTAAAGAAATCAATGTTCTGAAATCCAGGATAGAAGAGATGTTCAACTCTTCTTTGATTGGTGCAATAGAAATAAAAATAAAATTACCAAGATAGAAGAGATTGAAATTAATTATAGGTAATGTTTATACAATAAAATTTTGAGATAGAAGAGATGTTCAACTCTTTTTTGGTTTGTGTGATAATGATAAAATAAAATGCTCAAAATGATGTGATTGTAAAATAAAACCTTAAAATGGAAAAAAATGATCAACTCTTTTTTAATTTTACCATGTAACTTCATTAAAAAAAATGTTAAAGCTAAAAGAGATATTCACCTCAAAGTTCATATACCCTTAATAAAATAAAATCTCAAAATGAAAGAGACGTTTTTAACTTTTATTTAATTTTGAGAATAATAATTAAAAATATATATTCAAAATAAAGAGATGTTCAATTCAACTTTAATTTATATTTAATGCTCGTAAAATAAAATAAAAATCGAAATGAGTTAAAATTTGAAACAAGATATTATTACCATAGAAAATATAAAATATGTTTTACTTTTTTTTAAATTAATGCAATATTATTAAAATCAAATGGAAAAAAAATACTATTGAAAAAAGTAAGTGTTCAATGGAAATGGTGTTTAATAATTGTTTTTGTTTAAAATGAAATGCTCACAATGCAAGAGGTATACAACTCAATTTTGATTGGTGTAATGCTCATAAAATAATTTTGATTGGTGTAATGGTTGAAAAACACAGATAAAATATAGTTGAACCATATTTTATCTGTGTTTTTTAAGAATGATCCGAAGTTTTTTATATATGTACCCTTTTTATAAATATTCTATTTGAAAATATGGTTGAAAATAATCAAAACAAGTCATCAAATTCTGGCTTGTACTCACAATGAAAAATAAAAAATTCTGGAATGTACCTGTGCCACTTGTTTGAAAACATCGTAATGGTATTCCATTTTCAATTATTCGTTCATGATCGACTTTGGACATTTTCCATTTTCTAAGTTTTTTTTTTTTATTGAACTTCTATTAACTTTATGCGTGTTGTGCATACCAAATGACTATATTGATAACTTGTGGCATCTGACTGGTAGTCTTGAAACTGAACATGAGTATCAGTTTGATGGGTTTCTTGACAAAAATATCCTTTCAATACAATGGATCCTCTTTCATATATAAAATCGTTATCATCGAAATCTTCTAATAGCCTCATCTTTTGTTCTGTGCATCACATCAAATAATATTTCATGTTTTCAGTGTTGTTTACAAATGCAACCATGGAAAAAACATCTCTTGCAAATAATTGGATATATTGGACAACAAATAATTCGTGTTAGATTATCACACAAGTACATTTGCAAGTTATTTGAAAAAATTTAAACATAAAAATTACCTTCTCTAACAAGATCAAAAACTTTATCGCCATCAAATGACACTATAGTTTCATTTGATTCCATCTCCTCTGAGCTTGCAAGTGGCATTTTCCCTTTTACATTAGGTTTGGTATGTCTCCAAGCTTTAACATATCCTGCATTTTCGTTCTCGCAAATATCTATGGATTGTGTGTCCTCTATGAAAACTGAACAAAAACAAAACTCATTTATTCTATCAAATGAAAACCCATTTTGAAAACATTTTGTTTTAACTGAATGTATTTTTTGTGTCCCAGGTATTGTAATGGCATCATATGGGATTGATCTATTTACATCTTTGATTCCAACATACCAAAAAAACCTACAAAATACAAGAACTTGTTAACTTGAAATCTCTCAAGAAAATGATTGAAGAATGAATATAAATTTGAACACGTTCAAATTTATATATCATGTGTACATACATGTAACATTTATATATGGACACACCTGCGCACATCCTTTGACAGATTATATTCATGGCTTAGCGCCATTTTGCACCATTCAACAACTTTTTCTGCGGATTAAAATCTATCGGCATGAAGGTTTAGCTAATACCTTCGAAGTGTTTGTTTTATACATGCCCATGCACCGTCGTGCTCTCCTTTTCCATGAACAATCTCAAAAAAATTCCAACAATGTGTAATGTTTAATTTTTTATGAAGACGACATAACCAATAGAATGATCGTGAAGATTTGAACTGGCCCACACATCTATCTAACCATATCCAATGTCGATCGGATCTAATTTTGTGTTCTTTCAATGAATCATAAAATTTATCAAAACAATGTTGTACATAATGTGTGTCGTGTGCTCGATCATCACTTATATAAAAATGATATTCTTTAATAACATGTTGATTGATGTTGGTGCTTTCTATGTTATCAAGACTCTGTTGAGCATGTCTATATAGAACGTGGACAAATATCGTGACTTGATCAGAATGATAATATTCGCTCTGTATTTCTTTTTGTGCAGTGAATGTGTAATTCTCTGCAAAATCAACTACGGACAAAATTGTTCCTGGTGGAAACACTTCACGAGATTGTTTGAATTGTAGATATTTCCATCGAGCTATATGTGAATGCTTAGTGTATTTATAGATTTCTTCCTCAAACTTCTTCAAAAAATCTATCACACTGATTTTATCTACCTTCAAATCAATCCTTTTGGAAATAACATTTGAAGAATGTGGAGCCGTGTTGTTGATATATTCATATCTCTTCCAATTGACTCTTATATTAGAAAATGATTGATCATTCATATCAATATGATACTTTGAATGAAACAAAATTAGATTTCCACAACGATCACATTTCTTTCCACCAACACATTTGTTTTTGTAAAATAAATCAGCATCTTCTCTTTCACATAGAATTTCAGATATAAAAACATGGAATGTGGAAGGAGGAGGTGAACCTGGCCATAAAGTTTTACCAAAATCCAAAAAAAATGTCGTAATACAACTCAAATTCGACATGCTAATGATAAAAACAAGTGTCACGAACAGTGATGGGTCTAACAAACCATGGTTTTTGTTGCAAAAATATATTGATGGAAATTTTAACTTCTTTGCTTTCTTCTTTGAACTTATTGAACAACTCTATTTGTTTCATTAGCAATATATGTTTTGGATGTTCTTCATATTGTTTTCACGCTATTCTTTGTCGCAACACATCCTTTGTATGTGGTGAAACATGAGATTCTTCCAACCAACAATTACGGGACAATTCTTTAACATTTTCTACAAGTCTATCTTTGTATGGTTGTCTAGAAAGAACTATCCAACAAGCCAATTCATCATTTACATCTATTTTCAATCGAAATTTTCTATGTTTGTGCAATGTTTTTCTTGACGTTCCCATCGTTTCTTCCATGTGTTGTGTCAAACGATCTTTTATATTGCTAGATGAAACAACTGTTGTTTATATCGCTCTACGTGCAACACAGACATCTTCTTTTCGAGGTTTTTCAAAATCTTTTAATACACTAGTTATATTGTTAAAGAAATTTTGTTTCGCCTTTGTATCATTTGTCGAATTTTGAATACCCAATAATGATGTAGTTTCTTTTAACTTTCTTGACTTCATTAGACAAAGTAAAAGTTGAGCTTGTACTGTTACTGATTCATCTTTGAAAAAAGTATTATACATATTCTTAGTTCGATATCTTATATAATGCTTAACTTTTTTCTTCCCAAATTTGTCAATATCAACATTTTCTAATATTTCATCATCAATGTTGATAGATTCTCCTGCATATTTCAATTTAAAGTTTATATTAAAAAACATAACTCGAATACAAATTCACTAAATTATATATACTTGAGTGATCATCTTGTATTATCTAAATTTATGTACATACCTATAGGTGATTCGTATTCTGCTTCAATTTCGGTTTCAATATCTTCTGCTTCAATTTCGGTTTCAACGTCTCTTTCGACATTATGAGACAAATCTATTTATGTTTTTTTAAAAACATCAAATTGTAATTACAATCAATTATATTATTTTAAATTTGAATTCTATACTTTGAATTCTGTACTTTATGAATACAATCCTAATGTGTGTCCTGTGCTCGATCATCATATGTGCATGCATACTTGGTTGAACTTATTCTTGTTAAAAATCTCTATTGGCATTATCATCGTTTCTTTCTTCAATATTTGCACGTTCTCGTTTCTTTCTCCAATAACGCTCTTTCCTTTGTTAGATTTGGTGAGTATCATCTCAAGTGCGATCAAATTTTCTCTTGCGCAAACTTTTGTTTCACATGAATTTTATAGTTATCTGTAAAAGATATGTTCAACAAAGACTTCACCTTGAAAAAATGCTCAACATTTATCTTTCAACATATAAATTGTTATTCCAATAAAAACTTGAACAAACATCAATTACCTTATTCAACAAAAACCAAAAATATGATTCGAAACTTTGCTTAGGTGCTCTAGAAAACCATCATGTATCGATATTGATCGTCCAATTAATCCTATGGAACAGAGGGAAGAAATAAAGAAAGAAAAGAATACAACTGCAATCAGTAATAGAAATGCTTTGAAATCCCTATCCCCGAGCTCGTATCTGTCTGTCCATTCGATGAATTGTGTTAAATTTGTTTGGTTGAAAGCCCATTTATACAAATTGGCGCGAAATGAACGATACGACATGTCTTATCATTTTTTCCAACCGACGGAATTCGCTCAACAACCTTTTGGCTGAAAAAAGTTTTTTTCGACCGAAAACCTTGGAAACTGTTCAGTTTTGACGATTTCCATTAGATTTTAGTCTTTTGGCCGAAATAATAGTTTTTCGGTCGAAAGATTATTGATATACAAGTATATATCAATTTTAACTCTAGAGTCAAGAAGGATCAATTTCTAGGTACAAACCTTTATTATCATAAACAAAATCAAAATTCCAAAATTCCAAATTTACATTTAAAAACATTAAAAATAATATTGAATAAAATTTAAATAATTGTTTATACTATTCTTTAAGTAAAAAGTGTTATAGCATTATATAAATTACTATAAATCTTGGTACAATGTTATAATATTCTATAAATTACTAAATCTCATGTTTTTGTCGGTAGGATTCGTGATACATATGGATGACTATAAATGTGAACCCGCGACTCCGCGAACTAGCTCACCGTGTCACATCTATTTTATTCTACTATATTTTTATATGTGCATTTCATTTCCTTTGGTGCAATAGCTTAATGTATATAGTTTTATGTGTATTTATATTTTTCGTCTTCTATACTTAACCAATTTCCAGTTTCTCTTTTCCCTATACTTTATCTTTCTAGTTACTTAGTCATTTTTCTGAAAGTTGTGAACCCGAGTATAATGAAGCTTGCGAGTTTCAGTGGTATGGGGTCGAATTGCAAATGACGGAAGTGTTGTTTGCAAAATGTGTATCACAGAATTGTTGGGTGAAAAATGTATATGACGAAAGTGTTCGGTGCAACATATATATCACGGAACACTCGGACATGAAAAATGAAAAATAAAAATAAATATGAATAATTAATTGAATAAAATTTAACAAAACATTATCACATATTAATAATGAATATGATATTTAATATTAATATTATAGGATAGATATCATTAATTCGATAATCTTCCATCTTCTCGGTTGAACTCTCTTCACATTGATTTCTACTAGTTGTATCCAAGATGTTATCACCAAATAATTGTACCAACAATCAAGTTGTTCCAGGTAAATTAACTTTTAATTTAATTTGAATTAAATCAACAAATTAACTTTTAATTTTTCAAGTAAATTAACTTTTAGGCAGCGACTACACTTCCATGCAGCACTTGTTGGATCTGGTATAGTTTAAACTCTAAATCTTCCCGGGATTGGCTCCCAAAAATACACAAGGGTTCTAGAATTGTAATAATGAACATCATAATATGTTTGTGGAATACCAGAATAATCAAAGGGTAGCAGTAGCGAGAATAATAATATATGTAAGTTCATTGGAGAGCGAAGGTGGGGCTCCATGACATAACATATGTTTGTTGAAGAGTGTAGACGACTATGCGATGTGTTTAGTTGAATGCTTTAATATAACCGTTTATAAACTATAATGATAGTACTTTACAATAGGACAAGTCACAAACTTAAACATTAATTACTGTATTAGTTAATTGGTGATGTTTTAGTAGCATTGGATAGGTACTCCCAAATGAGTTAGTGTGTCTAGCATGTGGAAGACATTAATACTCCTAGGAACCATAGGAAATTCATTGTATAAGTTAATTATTTAAGTGAATGTATTATTATAATAAAGTGACTTTAATTTAATTAAATGATAAGGTTTTTGGCATTAGTAATTAAAATAAATCCTAGTCATCAATCTCAAGTGAACGCGATAATGGATCTCAGTCGTTGATCACTTTGGAGATGTTTTTTTATTTTAGGTTAACTCAATGTTATAAAAGGAAGCTAAGGAGAGGAGAGAGAGACACAACGACTTGCAAGAGTGCAAGGAGAGAAACAAGAGTGTTTATGGGACAAAGAGAAAGAAGTCGATAAGGGGAACCAAGCAACTGGACAACCAAACCAAGGTGATAGGTAGAGAGAGAACCAAGCAACTGAACAACCAAACCAAGGTGATAGGTAGGGATGGGCAGTTGTACTGCAATCCAAGAAGGCTCGGAAGCTGAGAGACGGGTGCAAGCAACCACACAGAGGTCACAGGAAGGTTCGAAAGACTCCAGGCAGGGCCAATAAGGCCATAGGCAGCGGACACAAAGGACATACTATTGACGCAGGGCCGCGGGAAGTTGACGTAGGGCTCGGAAAAGGTGAAACAAAGTCATGGGAAACTAACGTAGGGCTTGTGAAGGTGATGCAAACTCATGGGAAGTCTTGTATTTGTCCAGGAAATTCATACAAAGTGTTGGGCAACGATTTTTGTTGTTGGACTGAGGTTCGGGAAGTTGTATTTTTTGCTATAATTTTTCCATGTTTTGGGATTTTTGAAGATCGAAGACCTACAAATGTGAGTGTTCTTGTAACTTTCTTCTTTGGTCCATTTTCCCGGTAAGGGAGCCTTCATTGTTTTTGAGTTAGTGGAATGATGATTCAATTGGAGGGTAAATCATTGTAAATCATTGTGTCTATGTGTGTATGTTTGTTTTTGTTTATTCCGTCATTCAAATCTATGTTAAGTACCCTTGAGTACTATTTTGTAGTAGATCAATGTACTTGGCATTAATATTTTGGAACTAGGGTACATGGAAAATTAACATTAATTTCCTTGGAGGTTGTCTCTATGTCTAGAGGAGGTGACTCGTTCCCAAGATCTAGTGGAGGGGGCATGTCTACTGGTCAGGTGTGAAAAATTCTGAAGCCCCATACAACAACAATTAGGTGTCTCATGGTCAAGCATTGCATTGACTCCTAGGGTCTCATCGATCTGGGTGTTGGAATGGTGCTGCACTTTTCCTATCTCTTGGTGCCCCTATCCATTGGGAGCATCAAGAAGAAATATGTGATCTACTAAGTAGTGTTTTTTCAGGTGGGGAGTCAGAGGATGTGATCTCTGAGATGGAGTGCCTCTCCTAAATACAATTGTACGCACTATTGATTTGGATATTGGAAAATGGTGGAGTGGGAGTTATAGAATGTATGAGTTTTGAAATTCTACACTTAAGAAGAGATTCCTTGTTAGTGACTTGTGGATTTTTTTTTGCATGAGTTCCACTCAACCTTTTAATATGCATTGACTAAGAAATCCTTTGTTTTGTTCCACTTTTTTAGTTGCATTTAAGGAAAAGTATGTTATGAACATAAATAACATAAATGTATATAAAATATAAAATATTTAATAATTACCAATGAAGAGACAACTCATAATGAAGAGTCACATCTCTACACGAAAGAGCACCCTTGCATGTGTATTTATATGGCCCTCATTCTCTTTGTATTCATTCATCTTATATATTATTCAATTAATTAGTGTTGTCCTATATGGATTTTAACCTGATTGTCCTTTTTACATTGGATATTTTTGTAAGTGAAACTGATTGGTTCACTCCATTTGGTATCAAAGCAAGTTTGATCCTGGCCTTTGGTCAAAATTTCAGTTCCCTGGGCAACCAATTTGTTGGCCTTTGGCCACTCAAATATTTGAGAGTCTATCTGATTTTCTATGTCGTTAAACATGACATGGTTTATCTAAGTAAAGACTTCATCGTTACGACTCCAAGTGAAGTGAAAAGTGCAATTTTTTTTTTTGTTTTAGGCAGGAAGGCAATGACGACCACAGTTAAATCACACAACCTGATGAAAAACATCACACACGCCGATAGGAAACATTCAACAACAAATCAACCCACTATCACATCGTGCAACTGGTCAAAAACATGCAGAAATCAAAGACAAATAGAAATGAATACCCACCCGACACAACCACGACAATGCCTATAAGATAAGGGACAACATCCACCATCCCGACACAACGACCATCTATGGCCAGTAACCAGAACCTCTAAAGAACGCAACCCAATGCTTGAAGTTGCTACAACCCAAGAGCTAACAACAAGCTTACAAAAGACAACTACAACTACCACAGGAAGCACGGACTCTGGCCAGGACATCATTCGCCTCTATCCCATAGGATGTGCTATGATCCCCTCATCAGGAATCATGTCTTCCCCAAATGACAGGCACGACAATAATTCCCTCATTTGAATTCATGTCGTTGCCAAGTGATAGGCGTGACAGTAGTCATGGAACAACAAACAAATATAGACCTTTAACGCAAGCTGCAATCAACGTGCTAGGAGACCAAATTAACTGCCAACCACAAGATGACTAACCCCAACACCCAAAATGATAGGCCAACCGATGCAAGGTGACAATCAACCATTAATTAAATTGCACAACTAGCCAACGGGTTCTTGCTTTCTTAAAATACCCCATTAAATATACATGCGTAGAGAGAGGGTTAAAGTAAAGAGAATAGAGTTAGACAACAAGTGAAAGGTTAATGGAAACTTGTATCACATAACTTTAGAAAAAATCGAAGAACTCAAGGTCATATCTCAATATACGTTCATCAACTTTTGTGCACACTCATCCACACCTCTCCAAAGAAATTTTGGTTTTAAAAAAATAAAGTTAGACCTTAATGTGAAAAGAAAAGGACGCAAAAGGGTTATCACACTACACTTTTATAGGCTGGTCCAAAAGGGGATACTATAGCATAAGACAACTAATCACAGTTAAAAGTTTAACAAGAAAGATATATATTGTAGAATTGCTGACATTTTAAATGTTGTCAATGCATGTAACGTTGTTCTTCCATAAGCTATCAGTAACAAATTAATTAAAGTTGTCAGTAAAGATGTTAGGGTATCCCACTGCCAACCATCCATAATTTTATTTACTATGACAACATTACCGAATACAAGAAGATCTTTGTCAACAATGCGTAAGGCAGTCCAATAAAAATTTACGGTATCTATTAATAGATTTACTGCCCAGCCTATTGATGAACTATGAATAAATATGTGGAAGAATATTGAGTAACACAGGTAATTTACGATGCATCAATCTGGGTAAAACGGGCTGGTAAATATCTTTAACACGCTACAATAATTAAACTCTAGATAACATGAAATCGCTAATAAAGTAACCACTACTTAAGTAACCTGACATCGCTATCCACGTGACATCACAAAAATCGACATTCTATACACAAGAATTCACTATCCACCTACGCTAAGGGTCGTTGTCTTATTATAACATAGAACATACCTGAGAAAAGATTTTAATCGTTGTTATATAACGGATCTTCTGTCCTCCCACTTATATAAATTTCATTATAAAAAAAAACAATGAAACCATGCTATCAAGCGGAATTTAAACTTTCAACAAGGAACTCTGCCCAAAAATCGTGGTGTAAATTTCGTTTAAAGGTGGAATTAAAATGCTAAGCAGGATGGCTCACTACCCAACAATTTCGCTGCCTGAAATCGATGTGGTTAGAGTGCCATGTTAACCATGCCCCAAGTATGTGCCCCATCCTACATCATTCCTACCAGTTTTCGATATTCCCTCGTAGTCATCCAGACGCTGATCCAAGGCAGGTGGCGATGACGGTAGTAGATGTGGCTACTTGGTGTTGCTACTCTACGCTAACCCTCCAATCCTGGTGTTTATGTTGGTACTCTAGTCTGATAGGTGGCGATCCACTAGACACCGGTATTACATGTCCAGCGTCAAAGACAGTTTATATATATATATATATTAAACAAGCCAAGAGTCGATCCAAGAGTCAATCATTCATTCCCAGGAGATGCAATCTACCAGTTAATTGACAAAATGGGGCATAAAAATTCAAGGTCAGACAGATGTAGGGTCGGACTTATCATCATGCTAGAATTTAATACACAAAATGCTGGGAAACATTGAAGGGAAACACTGGGATATCAAACACAAAAACACAGACAAAAACATAATTTGAAACACAGATATATATATATATATATATATATATATATATATATATATATATATATATATATATATATTCTTTTAAAATGAGGAGCTGGAACTGTGATTTAAGTAGCTAAATCTAATTAGTGAATGCAAAACGCTACCACCCAAGAAATAATCGTTGCTATGGTGTAAGGGATATCTTCAGTAAAATCTATTAATTAAAGACAGTCTTGATACATATCAGAAACGTTGTCCCAAAAATTTGACTGCCAATATTAAACCATGTCCAAGGGCAGTCAATAGAAGAGGGTAAATAGCAGAGAATAAAATGGTAAAACGTAGAGTTGATATAAAAACGCAAAGAGTATTAACCTGTTTGTAGAGAGGAAAGACCAACAATACGCTGAGGCATTCAATCACAAGAAGGCGCAAAGACCCTCAATCAGCCAAGAACAATCAACAGGGGTAGATGACTGGCAGGAACATCCTTCGCTCATCATCCATGCACAAAAAAGTAGGACGTTGTGATCCATAGCTCTATTAATGCCGAAGCGACGACCGTAGATCAGTCTCCTGGCCGACTGCTCAGGCGTGGACTGATGAGCTAGGGATGAAGGAAAAAATAAACCGCAATCATCACAATCAATAACTACATGATGGTCAAGACATACAGGGATCGAAGGCCATGGGAAATCAACATCGAGCTAAAGGCTATGGGGAAAATTTCAGTCATCAACTAGAATGCTAAGATAATCATTTTTCATACCCAATTAAACATGCAGAACTAAAAGAATAAATCATACTAACAATCTACCATGCAGCAATAAAGGAAGCGTACCGTTGTCCAATCCCGCTCTGAGTTGATGTCCCGCACGCTTCATGCAACTCCCGCTTTCCAACCAATGAGACTTCACCGATACCTCCTAGCCAATGCTAGGGGTACTCTTCTTCCCCCTTATCCCCCAAGCCGCAAAGGAGCCACACACACTAACCAAAGAATCAACTAGCTCCCAGCTTGCCTCACAAGGTCGAGATACCACTCCTCACTGAGCTGGGTATCCCAACTCCCACAAGCTAAGTCAGTCAAGTATAGATTTCTTCAGCATAACGTTACGAAAACAACCAAGATCCATCATCCTTGTCCTCCTTCCATTATATAGAGTTTCAAAGTCATTTACTTTCCCAAAATCCCATTTAATTTAATGTTTAATAATTTAAGTCATAAAAATACTCCCTGTACATGTGTCGCCCATCCCCTTCATTCCTCCATAATTTAATTTAATTAATTAATTAATTACCCCTATTTGCCTCACCCACCTAAAATCACTCCTAGGTGTCCCCATATTCCTTTATAAGTTTTAATGACTTTCCCTTTAACTACTTTACTAGTTGAGTTAATTTAGAGAGTTCTTAAATGTTAGATACTTTACTAAGTTAGACTTTCTGTTTTTTCCCTTGTGTTTCCCCTTTCTTTTTATGTTTCCCTCTTTTTCCTAGTTTCCTAATTTTTTTATATCTCCCTTCTTTACCTTTTCATTTAAAACTAAAAATTGCTAGGTGTAGAAAATTAACTTTTTCCCTTTTTCCTTTTTAGCTAATAAATTTTTAATTAACATATGAGAGAAAATCATTATTTCGCCTTTTTCCCTTTTTAAATTTTATCCCCCAAAAGATTTTTATAAATTAAAATAATTACTTACCCCCTTCACGACACATGATTAATGAA
>JASDQU010193646.1:16246-30655 GCA_032191745.1 Picea mariana | reverse complement strand
GTGGCAATTATATAGAACATCTTTCGGCCGAACTCTTTTTCGGCCGAAAACTTATTCGGCCGAAAGATTATTCGGCCGAACAAGTTTTCGGCCGAAAAAACATTGCCGGAAAAAAATTATCCATCCGACCAAATTTCTACACGCAAATCGAGGGCCCGGTTATGGCTCTGTTCGATTTGACGTTTATATTTTCGGCCGAACAATAGTTCGGCCGAAAATAATTTCTTTCGGCCGAAAAAATCATTTAGTTCGGCCGAAAAGCGGTTTTTGGAAAATTTGGAGACCCGATTGTCACGAAAGTGTAACCCACCTTCGTGATTTCACCCACCTGCAAAAAAAACAGAATTCAAAAATAAAAAATTTACAATTCAAACATACAAAATAAAAAAAAATTCAAAAAATGTGATTAAAACAAAATTGACATACATACCAAAAGCGTTAAGTCTCATCCTCCAACATAATCTTTCCAACCAAATATAATCTAAACATATTTTCCACCAAATATAATCTAGACATCTGTAACAATAAAAAACAATAATAATAAAAAACAAAAACACATGTTAGCATATATACTTTAACTAAATATTAAATAAACAATAATAAATAATAACATACCCAAACACGGTTAAACAGATTTAAGATAGTTACTCTCCACATTAAGCATACATGATTTAAACAATTTGTGAAATCGTATCTAAAATCTAAAAAAAAAATTAAAGATAAAAAATGTGTTTTTGTTAAAAAAACAATTGTGTTCAGAGTTAGATAATAATCTGAAAATAAATATAGAACCGTGTATGAAGAAAGTTCACAAATCTCCACATTAAGTCATTCTTCCAATGAAATACTTATCTCCTTGTGGATAAAGTACCAAATCCTTCACGTGAAATTCTCATCCCAGGTGATGTTATTTGATCTTATTTACTCAGTAGTAAAATACTAATCTCCTCAATAGTAAAATACTTCTCTCCTCTTCTATAATGGGAAAATAATCAAATTCCATAATTCCCTTTCAAATTAAATGACTCATAAATCTCTGTTCTCATATAATCTTTCATGTACATGAATAAAACACAAATATTCACATGTATATTAAGTCATTCTTCAAAAACCATTTAAATCTTGCATCTTTCAGATGTATTCATCTTACATATAATCAAATTCTCTTTGAAATTATGTGTGAGCTAGCTCACATATACAATATGTGTGAGCTAGCTTATATATACATATGCATAGCTTATTTGTAAATTTACTTGAATGTTGGTTTTTGTGGTTAGTAACCAATTTAGTTAAGAGTTTGACAATACCCTGGCAAGAAGGAATTCACTTCGTTGTATGTAGAAAATACAAATGTCCATACTACGCCATTCTTGGACAAGAAAGAAATGAATGTAATCGAAAAAAAATTATAAACTTTCTCTTTTATGATGTGGGATAGAGTTTGTTCTCAAATAATCAAATGTTCAAGTTTAAAATTAGGTCTTCATCATGATCTAAACTTAAATAAGTTTGAATGTACACCTTTTAATACAATGATAAGTTTATATAGGGGTTCTATATATTTCAAAATAATTGATCAAATCATTGAATAGGAAATACTAAACTAAAAATTTGAGAAAACAAAAAATTGATAAAAGTAAAAAATATAAGCTTATTCAAAATAAGCTTGACCAATTTTATATAAAACCCCAACATAAAAGAAAATTAAAGCTCTATAATGTTCAATGAACATACATTTATGAATCATCCTGAATGGATGCATCCTTCCCAGGTACAGGTGTTTCCTCTGCTTCCTCCTCAATCCCAATCTCCCTCCCAAGCACACTCTTAAGTACTCTCTTCTCCATGTTACCCTATATAACACATTTAAAATTTGAAAGTTTGAAAATTAAATTTAAATGATTATAACACATTAAATTTAAATGATTTTAATACATTAAATGATACATGTGAACTCCCATCCTCTTCAAACTCTCCCAATGAGAATTGAGATAAACCTCCCCAAGTAGTAGGAGATGGAACATAGATCTCTGAAAAACACAACTAAGAACTAAATCTAGGATTCAATGTGTTCACATTTATACAAAATTATAAATGTTGTTGATCTTATTCAAAATATTGGAGATTGGACAACTAAAGTGCTCATTTGTGGATATTAGAAAACACATACCTAATTTAACCCATCCAAATTTAAACTTGTGGAATCAAGTCCCCTATTTACTGGATATTCATTTAACATATCTCCAAACTGCAATTAATGACAATAACAACTCGATTATTTCTATAGATACAATGATATCTAAATCTAAAATTAGAAGTAAACTATCCTAAAAATGTACTAACTAGAACACATGTCAATCTGTTGTTAGGATCATCATTCTGAATGACCTTCTTCCAACCATCATGAAAAAAATTTGCATACTCCTTAAGATATTCTACTAACATGGTATCTAACTATGTATCTATTTTATAAACAAATATGGCATGAGAATTAGCTTCCGCTTGCTGATGGTTAAAGATAACATCAACACCATAAAAAATCGCTTCCAAATTTTCCCCGATTGCATTCCTATCCCATTTTCCAACCTCTGATGAAGATCACAACTCTGAATGTGAAGCAAATGCCCCTGTTGGGAGCTATACTAAAGGTCATGTAGGGCTCGAAAATGTCACATTTTGATATGCCTCTTTTCAATCATATGCTTGTCCTTTACTAGCACCATAATAATCAAATGGTAGACTAGTATAATCAGGGTACATTTCCATGAAAAACTCTCCATAAAAGTGGCTTGAAAAATAGTGTGGAACCTCATATCTCCACGAAAATTTCTCATATGCTTGCAAAAATATGTTATATAGATGCCGTGCAATGTCGGGTTGCTTAAGATATTGCACATTCAACATATTATGCTTTGGCCCATATTTGAAATTGAACATCATAATTGCATTTATCAAAATTGAACATCAACATCTTACTGCCTCCCATTTATCAAGGCCCCTCACCTCTAACTTTCGTCACCTCATTATATCGACAAAACTATCAGTGGTTGGCCCCATCTTTTGATATGCATCCATAAAATTTTGCAATCAATGCAAAACAATCTGAAAAACTTGTTTACTCTTATGAGGGACTTCCAATACCTCCAAATCATTTTCCAACATCCTTTTAACACCCGAGCATCTTTCAAGGGTCATTGCCTCAGTAATCCCTTCCTAAGGAATTTCATCACCAACATCTGAAGGATAGGTGGACATAGATGTGTAATCTTTCGCTTCTTGATAACGCAGCCTCCTGAATCCACCTTCACCCTCTTCACCAACATTAGAATATTTGTGACACCCACTCTCTCTTTCATTGTCGTGCCTTGGTCTAAAATCATTGTCTACACATACATTTGAAGGTAATTAGAAAATTTAACTTGAAATAAATTTAAATACATAAAAATATAACAAAAAGAAACAAAATCAAAGAAAATTACTAAAAATATTCTCTTGTCCTATGGTATTTCTTACATTCTCAAGTGTAGGAGTATCAATGTGCAACCTATCTAAGAAGGTTTCATCCATAGCACTTGCTTGAGTACATTCTACAGTTGATCTATTCACAGACTCGTTTGATAATCTCCTCTAACGAGATTTTCGTTGGTCTCTCAGAGTCTTAGTTGAAGGAGTTCTTCTTCTTCCTTCTTGAGAGAGCCTAGAGAAGTTACAATGAATGTTTGGAGAGTCCTATGCCAATATCTCTCCTCAAGATATATCCTTTGGAAATTCATGAAAAGTTAAGCACAAGACAAGTACGAGTTAATATCTCCAACATTGACCAACAAAAATTATGAAAAAGGAAAAAAAAGAAGACAAAATTAATATAAATGTTCTTTATGTTAAACACAATTACAATAGGGTGATGCATAAATCCACTACCCATGCCCATTTCAAATATATTTTTGTTTCTTAATATTAGCACAAATAACCTTGGTAAATCCACCAAGAGTACATGGGTCAAAGTCTAGTAACGGAGTAGTGGTTATCTATTTGGGAAATCATATTTCATGCATCCAACAGGTATGGAGCACAGTCTATTGAAATCAATGATTAACTTTACGCCATGTTTGGTTGGATGGAACAAATATTCCATCTACATATCAGTGGCACTAACTATCAACAAATCTATATTAGACTTGGGGGGGGGGGGCATTAATAGAGAAAATGTATTATATGATTGCAATTTCTTAGAACTCTGTTTATGACCGACCTTTTAATATACTAAGCATATGTGATTAGATTATTTGACACCGCTAAAAATTCATTTATATGCGGTTATAAAGAATTTTTTATATTCTTACCGCCCTTCTTCCAGTTACTCCGTCGATAAAGGGGATAAAAATGGTCTTTGAATCATTTTGGTAGATCCATCCTGTCAGAAACCTCATGGACGACCAGGACTTGGCCAGGTGATTCCGATGCTTGTGTAAATACAAAGGGTAATACATCACCATATTCAACTAGTATCTTATCCAAAGGGTAATATAAGTTCATCTTCAACTAAATTCTTGTGTAAATACAAAGGGTAATAGATAATTAACAAGATTCTTTCAAAGGGTATATACTCTTATCCAGTACATATGGGTTTTACTTACTCTGATTAAGAGAGAGATAAATAAATAGAATCAGCTTCATATATTACCCATATGAGCTATGCGAATATTACAATATAGTTATGAGTGTAGAGTCTCAATCTAAGGTATAGGCAACTAATCACAAGAATGAAGATGCAAGTTCAAATTTCATTTCTTCTATGAGCTTTTCATTGTGTTCTTATTAGTTTTCTTGGGTATTGTTAATTCTATTCCATTTCCGAGTCTTCATACTTTTAAGCCTTTTTAAGTCTGAGTCATTTAGTTTCTTGTATAAGTATTATAAATGGATTTTTGGAGGATATTGTGACTGAGAAGCCTATTTCTGGTTTTACCATTAATGCCTTTGATATTCCAAGAGATGACCTTCATGAGGAATTTGGGGCGTTGGGTAGAAACTTATCTTTCATCAAGGTAAGGCGGCTTGAGTTAACCAAAAACTCTCATAGATATTTAAGAAGTTGTTTGTACCCAACTTATCTTTCAATAAGGTAAGGCTGCTTGAGTTAACCAAAAACTCGATATCCCCAAGGTCCATTTACTTTCCATAGCAATAGCAAGGCAATAGAATAACTTGTAATGTACCGAGATTTGCTACATGAATTATTTGATATATATTTTCTACATGAATGTGTAACATCCCTCTCTTGTGCGCACTGAAAAAACTTATTCTTTGAGGACACTTTCTTGCAAGTGATTCGAATTAATACACTATTGGTCGTTAGATTATAATAGGATGCATTATGTATATGATGATATGTTATTTGTTTTATTTATATAAACAGGTGCTATTGACTAGGTTTTCCTGAGTGTGCACAACTTTGGACTCATGGATGCAGAGGCATCGATGAAACCCCTTGGACTCTGGATCGAGCCAGGGAGTGGACTGTTGGGTTGATTATTATTGGTGTGACATATGTACATATGATTAGATGTTATGATGATAGCTTATTTTGCTGACATGATTGGTTAATGATGCAAGACGACGATATCTTGTCAACCAAAATCACATGTGGAGTAGAGGGGTCATGCACGACAACTAGAGACTTTGAGGGAAAGGTGTCGGAGAAGCCCTGCCACAACCTACTAGCACTCCCACCATGGCTCGAACTGTAGGTTAACGATTAGCTAGTTTGAGAACACCCATGATTCCATGAGGGAAACTATGAAAAATCACTCACGATGATTCTAAAGGGTGCGCAATAATGTAGGGGCCTTATTCCTTAGAGGCCCTCAATATCCCACAAGATCACTTACTGGAGAATTAACTCCAGGGGTTTTTGATGTATACCAAGTCAGTCAAGAGGTGAGTAGCACCCTTGTAGCATGTAGTGCATCATGAAGGGCACGTAGCACAAGGAAAATGGAAAGAGATGAGTGAAACCCTTGGAGCACGTAGTGCATCCTGAAGGGAACGTCGCACAAGAAAAACATAAAGAGGCAAGTGACACCATTGGAGGACCTAGTGCGTGTTGAAGGGCACGTCACATTTTTAACTGGTAAGTGAATAAACACAGATGAACTTAAAATGAAGGATGTGATAAGTAAGATTTAAAAACAATTTTCCCTAATAAAAATGTTGCCCAACCTAGAGAAATTAAAAACCTAGGTCTAAGTAGAACTCGTGGTAAAAAATAATAATAATAATAAATAAACTTGTAACAAGAAGGGGGTAAGAAATTCAAATTAAATTTTAAAATCAAATTATAATGGGGGATTAAAATCTTAAAAGGGGAAATGATTGTTTTATCTACATATGCTAGTTTATTTTTATTTAAAAATAAAAAGGGGTGAATGGTTGTTTTTCTACACTTGCTAAATTGATTTTTAGTTAAAAAGGGAAAGAGGGAAACCTAAAAGAAATAGGAAACTAAAGGAAAAAAAGGGGAAACATAAAGAAAAAGATGAGTGCCTAACTTAGTAAGGAATCTTGCATTAGGAGCTTTCTATTTTTGAACTCAACTAAGAATTTAGTAAGGCATAATTCATTTGGGACACCTAGGAGCATTTTTAAGAATGTTTTTAGGTGGGTGAGAGAAATAGGAATAATTAATTAATTAATAAAATCAAATTTATGGTGCAACTAGGGGATGGGTGACATGTGTACAGGGGAGGTTTTTCCTAATTAATTAAATAAAAAGGGAATTTAATGAGAATTTGAGAAACTAATTACTTAAAAAACTCTATAAAAAGGAGGGAAAAGGAGTATGAATCTCATATTTATGTGTAACATTACGCTGCTGAATTTTTGTCTTGACTGAACTTCTCTTGTGGGAGTTGGGATACCCAGCTCGGTTAACAAGTGGAAGCTCGACCTTGTGAGCCGAGCTAGGTGCTAGTGGTTCTCTGGTATTGTGTGTGGACCCTTTGCGGCTCGGGGGGCTCAGGGAGAAGAAGATTACCCCTAGCATTGGATGGGAGGTACCAATGAGCTCAAATCGATCCGCAAGAGGGAGCTAGATGGCATGGATGATTTTAAGGATGGAAATTTATTCTAAAATGTAGAAACCTTGGTGAATCTTATTAATCCTTCAAATGCCAACTATAAATATTTGGCGATATTTTTGTAAAAATATTCAAATTTCTAAGTATTTAATATAGTTTGTATAAAATTTTGGAGATTTTAAAGGTAAAATTATTTTTTTGTATAGAATTTGGGCGAATAATTTTTAGAATAGCGAATCTTTTTTTTTGAAAAACCTTGGAAAATTATCCCATGAGGGAAATTTATCCCCTAAAATAATCCTGCCCCTAAAATCATTATGGCGCTTTCATTATTGTACTTCTTTTGTGTAGAGATTATGTTTAACTCAACATTTTATAATGAATGAACTCAAAGTCATCCCAGCCTTACGCTTGCTACATTTTGAATTGATTCCCTGAGTGAAACCAACCCTGATTGCTATGACTATTCTGTTTTTGTTTTATTGATTATTACGAAGAAATTTGTGTTTTTCCCTTATCCATTTAGTCATCATTCTGTGTTTGAGTAGTCGGCTAGAAGATGAATCAATGGTTGTCACTTCGGTGTTTAAAGACCTATAGATTCAAATGCACTGCTTTTCTATGCATGGATGATGAGTGGAGGATAATTTTTTCCCAGTTATCTATCCCTTACTTATCTCTGCATTTTTCCCTTATGGTTATCCCCTGATCCTTGCTCCTTCTTTTGAATGAGTATCTCTGCGTCTTGGTTGATAAAACTTTGTGTTGTGAACGATAACCTCTGATTTTTTAAGGCCCAATCTTTGTGTTTTTGGATTGATAAAACTCTGCATGATTGAATGATAAACCCCAACGTTCTGTTGAATGGTAAATCTCAGCGTTGGGATTGTCGAATGACTGTGTTTTTAATTGTTGATTGTGATCTGAATCTCTTTTACACAACAACTTTTATGTATTGGGCGACTACATTTTGAATATTTATTACACAATGATTATTTGAGTTTTATTGACCACATTTGGACTGCTTTTTATTACCTTTATTTGCTCTATGTTTTACCTATATACTCACTAAATAATATAGTATAATATATCATATTACTCTGCGTTTTGACCACATATTGATTGTTTTTTATTTCCTTTATTAATATTCATTTTACCTATATTCTCATTAAATCATACAGTATACATATATCATATTACTCTACGTTTTGACCACATATTGACTGCTTTTTATTTCCTTTATTACTCTATATTTTACTTATATACTCACTGAATCATATAGTATACATATATCATATTACTCTGTGTTTTGACCACTTATTGACTGTGTTTTATTTCCTTTATTACTCTGTGTTTTACCTATATACTCATTGAATCATACAATATACATATATCATATTACTCTGTGTTTTGACCACATATTCACTGTGTTTTATTTCCTTTATTACTCTGCGTTTTACCTCTATACTCACCGAATTATACAGTATACATATATCATATTACTCTGCATTTGGACCACATATTGACTGTGTTTTATTTTCTTTATTACTCCATGTTCTAATAGATTAACCAGATTACATATTTATTACTCTGATACCTAGATGGCTTGGCAAGGAATTTCAGTTAAACATAGTCTCATTATTCGTAGGAAGCAAACTTAATTGATTGACAATGATTTTTTAGTTCCATTTACTTTTTAAAGGGTAGCATTTTTATTGTGAAAATGGTGGTGTTTCTATTGAGTAAATGGTATCATTTTTACTGTGCAAATGGTGGTACTTATACTGTCTAAATGGTGATGTATTTACTGTGTAAAGGGTAGCATTTTTACTGCGCAAATGGTGGTGTTTCTATTGAGTAAATGGTAGCATTGTTACTGTGAATATTGTGGTGTTTCTACTGTGTAAATGGTGGCGTATTCACTGTGTAAAGGGTAGTGTTTTTACTATGTAAATGGTGGTGTTTTAATGGCAGTGAAATTACCCTTGATTTATTGAGAGAATTTATTTAATATGTTGACAATAAAGATTTTTACAACAATCTTATAATATGTGTGAAAACAAATTTTATCATAATTATGACTGGTGTGTATGACTAAGTAGTGAATTCCTTCCATATAGAAAACAATGATAAATTGTAAACCCTTTGAATTTCTTGAATTATACATCCACATGTGCTAAGCAACATTTTAATTAATAGACCGCTTTATGGATGGTTGGTTGTGTTTTATTATATATATATATATATATATATATATATATATATATATATATATATAGTCTCATGTGGTTAATAGACAACAATACCACTCTTGGTAGACAACATTATCTTTAATGTTAGACAACAATAGCATATAATTGT
Source organism: Picea mariana (assembly GCA_032191745.1). Lineage (NCBI taxonomy): Eukaryota > Viridiplantae > Streptophyta > Pinopsida > Pinales > Pinaceae > Picea > Picea mariana. The sequence continues at coordinate 21,215 of JASDQU010193646.1, read as the reverse complement.
TAGTCACTGAAATAATATTGTTTTCTCAATAAGAATAACTTCACATAAACCTTCCTCATCGTGGAACTTTTAATCCAACTTTTTACGTACACGTAAATAACTTAACTAATTTATCCTTTTATGTAAATTGAACCTGGGAGAAAATAGAAGTAGATTGTTATAGAAAATAATATTTTTTATTAATGTTAAATGATGTAAAAAATTTAAGATTTATTAATTTTTATTAAACGTAATAGGATTATCATTTGTTGGACAAAGTTATAATTGTTGGATTACTAGGATTGTTAGACATAATGGTTTATTGGTGTAATAGTTGATTATATTATGCAAGCTTAATGGTTGAGGGATTAGTAGTTTTATCAACTAAAATTATTAATATTTAACAGTTAATTGGTGACTATACAGCTTAAGTCAAGTTGTAAAGGGTGGTTGGTCATAGTCATTTCACCATACAGTTTGCCTTATAGAAAACAAGAATCCTTCCTTCATTCGTGCAATTTAAAATTAGTGATGTCATCTGCATCGTGTCGAGTTGTTGCTTGGGTGCGTGGGTACAGTCTCCTTGTCAGTTATTTGAGTTTCCTAGTGTGTTGGATGTTCCCAGGATATTTATTGAGGCATGTTACATTATTCCATGGTTACTGTCATGCCTATTGCCTAGTAACGGTATGAAGGGGATCATCGCGCACCCTTATGGGTAGAGGCGAAGGATAACTTGGCCGAAGTTTGTGCTTCCCGATTTGGTCCTTGTTTATTTTATTTCAGGTTGGAACTTGGTTTTTAACACCTTAACACGTTTGGTTCTATGCACCGCAGAGGCTTCCAGTTACTGGTCGTCAAATCGTTGTGTCGGAACTATTGATATTTTCCTTTATCTTTTAGGCGTAGACTTCCTTGTGTCGGATGGGTACCCATTTTTTTACCTTTGTTTATTGCATGTTTCATCCAATTGCATTATGTGCTAATATGTTGGGTCGTCGTTGTCTGTTTCTTGAATGTGTAAGTAGTGTTTGTCGTCAAGTCGTGTTGATTATTTGTTGTCATTGTTTCCTTCCTTCTTTAAAAAAAATGTTTTCACTTGCTTGCGTCACTTATAGTCGTAATGATGGGGTCATTACAGAATGTACCCAAATTGAAAAAAAGGACGTTAATTATTATAAAGTGTGGCAGAATAGACAACCTTCACTTTGTTTCTAGTTTAGTGAGTGGATCCTAAAAGAAGTTAACTAGATCTTATTCTATATCATCATGTTTTTCCACACTGTTACCTTGTCTATCTTTTGAAGTTGTGATGTGATTGTGACACCTTCATTGAACGTTAAATCTATGGAAGAATTTTATTTTATTTTTCCCTCTTTGAGAAAACATATTGTTCTTCACCTTCATGATTCATTGTGGGTTAGCTTATCTTATTACCATTGATTTTGGATTAGATTATTTTATTACCATTACTTGAATATGGAAATTAATACAAAATTAACTATGAGTACAACTTCCTGATATGAGTAATGTATTTGATTATGAGCTATTGATTACACTGGTTTGAATATCTCATTGTGTAGTAGCGAGTGATACTACTTCCCATTAATTCCATAACATTCCATACTATGAATCTCATCTTGGTACCAGAAAAATGATCACTACAAGGAAGTAAGTCTATTGAATAGAGATACTACTAACCTCTGCGAGACTTGTCTAGTTATAGTTAAAGGTTATTGTATGAGATATAACATAAGGTCATGAAGTAAACAACATAACTGTAAAATAAAAAGGGTAGTATATAATAAGAACTAAAGAAAATATCTTATCCTGTAATACAAGGGGAATAGATCCATTCCATTACTATGATATCAGTAATACAAGAAGAACTTAGCTTAAGGTTTGACAAGGTGATATCATGTTACCTATTTAACATAATCAATATGTAAATTTTGATATTAATATTATCTCTTATTAACTACATGGGATGTCACTAGAAAGAAATGGCACTAAGTATCAACATCTGTATTACACTTGTATGTGATTCCAATTTTTTTGTAAATACACAGGGTAATAGATTACCATCTTCAACTACTATCTGATCCAAAGGTTAATACACCATTACCTTCAAACAAATGCTTGTGTAAACACAAAGGGTAATATATCATTAACAAAGGTATTTCAAAGGGTATATACTATTATCCAATACATATACGGGTTTTACTTACTCTCATTAACACAATGGAATCAACTAATGCAATGGAATTAAGACAGATAACATAATGGAATCAACTTCATATCTTACCCATATGATCTATGTGAATATTACAATATAGTTAAGACTATACAGAGTCTCAATCTATGGTATAGGACACTAATCACAAGAATTTTTGAATCATTTTACTTTCTAAATAGATATGCAAGTTAAAATTTCATTTTTTACTTTCTTGAACGAAGATGGAAGTTCAAATTGCATTTCTTACTTTCTTGAATGAACATGCAAGTTCAAATTGCATTTCTACTATGAGATTTTCATTGTGTTTTGTTACATATTTTTGTGTATCTATTCTGGAGGTGGAGGGAATGACTATGGTGAATATACTACCTATGTTTCATTGTTTGTTTTCTATTTGGTGAGTGATATATTAACGCAGATTTTTCATAACATATTACAATGTAATATGTCATAACATATTACAATGTAATATGTTATAACATATGCACTGATATTAAAATTGAAACATATGTACATATATTATACATATATTATACATATGTACATATATTATACATATATTATACATATGTACATATATTATAACATATGTACATATATTATACATATGCACAAATATTAAAATTGAAAACAAACTGTAAAATGTAAACTATGAAATGTATTTAAAATTGTTAGATTCTAGTAGGAAGTTTGATTACTGCGATGTAGAAATGGTTCTTATTTCCCATGCAGTTGCTACTGTCAGTAGACACATGGAAAAACTAGGTCAGGAGCATGGAAATGGGTGCTTCAAACATAGAAGCACAAGTATCACGTACAGTGGTTGTAGTGATTTGGTCTTTGGTTATGATTCATTATATTTGGACAAGTGCATCGGTCTATTATACAGGTTACTCATGGAGACAAAATGGTCCATGCTGGAGTGAATTGCGCAGGCATGTTCACGTAACCGTATTGTTAGAGAAGTTGCAGAGTTTTGATGGCATTTGGCTTCTCTTGTAGGAAAGGTGATGGATGAATTAATGAAGGGATCGATATATTAGGTAAATTTTTCTCAAGGTGGATATGGTTGGAAACATGCCAACAAATTTCCTCATGCAGTCACATGCATATGCACATGCACATGCATGCAATCTACTTATGAATTGTCTGTGTAACTATGTGATCTAGTCATGATAAGTCTGTTTAACTAAGTGATATATGTTATATATACGAGCATACCCATAGAGGTAGAGGACAATGCGAGTGCAAGAGAGTACATTGTGTAAGGAAAGGATGGTTGTATGCCTATGAAGGCTATTGTAATTCTCCTTTGAATAAAGAAGAAGATCGATAATAATTTCCCATGGTTTTTTTCCCAATTTGGGTTTCCACATAAATCACCATGTCAAGTGTGTGTTTTTTGTTCTTGGTTTGATGCGTGCTTAATCTAGCTCATTTATGCTCTGTTATAATATATGTTTTTCTTCCAATGCACAACACTTAAGGTCATCCAACTCCTACTAAAGTTATTTTTCATAGCAAATCTAGGTGGCAAGAGAAATCCTTAAACATAGAACAACAAAATCTAAGGACATTACAAGCTCATTTCCATATACCAACCTGAATAATGTGTTTTTTTTCAACTTCTTAGATGTAATTCTATAGGTCCATAGTATTATTGGAATATTTTGATCTGAGACATTGCACTAGACAATACAAAACTTGTTTAGGGTAATCTATAGATCCATCTTGAATTCTTCAACTATACCATTAAAGCTTGTGGGTGATAGCGGGCTCTCTTTTGGTGATGGGTCATGAATTCTCGAGTGGGGTGGATAGTGTCATTCAATCCCTGTACACCCTAATCACTCTTTAACACTTTTTCAATATCAAACCTTGTGATTACATTCTCAAATATGAATCAAACAACTATTTATGTAGTGCAATCTTTGACTAGCACAAATTATGACCAACTTGTCAAATAATTTGTCGTAGTATTATTGTAGTGCTCAACTATCTCTCATGCTGGAAGACTCATTGGTATGAAAAATTAAATAGCCCACTTGTCCAAAAATTATAATTCTTTGACTAGGAACAAGGGTAGTTCATCTCATCGACATATTTGTGTAACAGCCCTCCTAGCTATGGACATCTACTCAGTCAACCGGTGAATTTTTTTATTTTTTTTTAAAGTGTGTGCGCGTGGGTAGATGAAACAACCCCCTCGACTCTAAGTCAAACTCGAACCAACAGGACGCAAGTAAGACGAACACAATCAAGATGACCCGACATATCATTGCATCAACAAGAAGCAGACGCCCCCGAACAGGAGGCGGGCAACTAACGGCTATAGGCAAAGACAGACACCAGGGGTTAGGCACAGTACTGTCACAGAATGAAGGAATCTGACANACAGTAGAGTCGCAGTAGTGGAACTGTGCCTTTAAACAGCCCGAGACTACTGATACGGCTCAGAATGTGTCGCAAGAGTGGAACTGTGCCCTTAAATAGTCGAGACTCTTGATATGGCACTGGATTCCCTCCACCGGGTTACACACAGGAATACATGCTAAGCTGCAAGAGGAGTCCATATCCCGCCCGACACGACCGACTACACAATACAAACCACCAAGTACTTACAGGACTAGGGACAACAATAAGCACGGCGCATTGCATTTTTCTACTAAGGGCCATAATGAGCAACGACCTCCACACCCTAAAGGTAAACCCCCGGCATTACATTCTTCTCATTAACTTCACCTTCCTACCCAT
>JASDQU010193642.1:894-13228 GCA_032191745.1 Picea mariana | reverse complement strand
TTCCTATTATGTATATTCATTCTAAGTCTCATTTTGGTATTTGCACTGTTTGATATTCTTAACTAATTAATACAGCCCCGCGTATTTAATCTACATCAATATATATACATATATTTAAACCTCAATTTCACTTCCATAATTTCCCTTAGCATTTTTCAACTGGCTAATATTCCTTAAGTTGATTACCTATACATACATAATCACATGCCTGTAATTTTAGAATTAATACAATACTAATTCCATTTAGCTTAGATACATATTCCAACATATTTATATAATTCATCACCATCAACAACTAACATAGGAAAAAAACATTAGTCAACTAATACAATCAAACTGTAAAGGTTTGTCCTACAATTAATTTCTTTCCACCAGTAATTTAATCAACAAAATATTCATCCAGAACTAACTAGGTGCATTCTATCGGCTATTTAATCAAAAGAACATTCAACTAGGAAAGGAATAGATGGACATATATGAACAAATTGTTTAAAAACAAATGGAACATCCAAGTTCCTCCCAACCATAGAACAAAACAACCAATCTACTTGCTTCGTTCACCCCCTAGCTAGCCTGACCATGAATCCACGAGGGCAAACTCCAGAACTCCTCCTTAGCTATAGTCCTTCTTCATTTTTAGAAAGAAATTCTCCTTGCCTCACACTCAGAAAGCAATGATCATAAGAAAAAGTGATAGCATTCCTCCCCAACATACTAGGAAGTATCCTGCCTCCTCCCATATGCTATATATGCAAAAGCATATGGTGCCTAGGTATTTTCCCCTTGGGAATTTTTCACAGTTTTACAAATCCCTGATTTTTGGAGGCTTCCAATGGCCAAATTCCTAGTTTTCCACTTGTAGAATTCATACCTGAGGTAGTTCACACATGTTCCCCACTCATGGATTCATGGTCAGTTGATTTCAACCCGGCTATTCCATCTGTCCCTCAGCAATAAATATAAAAATATTTGTATCTTACAAGTGTCATAGTCAAAGAGTTGGTTGGGAAACTCAAATATTTTCCCAATAGTCATAATAATAAATTACAACTAACTAAATTCTGAATTCATAATTTCCATCAATGGAAATAATTTTCCAATTTCAAATTTACCAAAAACAGAAAATAATTCCTAAGTATTTTCAGACTTCAATAATAATAAAAAAAATGGGTGATATTACATCCTTTACCCCTTCAGTACAAAACTGTCCTTAGTGTTAATTCCTTTCTCAGAATAGGGTTGGATGATATTTCTGCAAATATCTCTCCAATTCCCAAGTGGCCTCCTCGGGACTAAAGTGCTTCCATTGCACTTTTACCTGGGCAACGACTCTGTTACATAGTGGTATTTCTCTCCTATCCAAAATGTAAAGAGTTTCCGCTTGGAACTTGCCTTCTGGTTCCACCTGCACCATGTTCCAATCGGTCATGTGAGTAGGATCATGAACATAAGTTTTTAACAAAGAAACATGAAATACACTATGAATTTTCATATTTGCAAGAAGTGCAAGTTGATATGCCATGGGTCCAATTCGAGCTAAGATCTCGAAAGGGCCACAAAACCTGGGTACCAACTTGGAAGATTTTCCTATATTTAGTGAACTTCTTCTGGCTTTGACTTTTAAATAAACATGGTCTCCAACTTGAAATTCCTAGTGTCTTCTTTTTAGGTCCGCATAACTTTTATGTATGTCCTGTGCTTATTTTAAATTCTCTTTTACCTTTCTTACTGTATTCTCCATTTCCTGGAGCATTTCTGGTCCCACCATGATTTTGTCAACTTGGTTATCCCAACTAATGGGAATTGTACACATTCTATCATACAGTACTTCGAAGGGGATCATCTTAGCCGATGTCTGGTAACCATTATTGTATGTAAATTCCACCAAGTGTAGGTAGTCTTCCCACTTACTTGGCTTCATCCTTACGTACATTCGTAACATATCTTCCATGATTTGTTTTTTTTTTTTTCAATATGCCCATCCATTTGTGGATGGTAGTTTGTGATTAAATTCAAGTTAGTATTTAACCCTTCAAACAATTATTTCCAAAACGTAGATGTAAATTTTACGTCTCTATCCAAAATCACCATTTTAGGAATACCATGCAGTCTAAAAATTACCTTCATGAATATTTCAACGATGTTAATATCTTTATAAGTGGATTTTACAGGAATAAAATGCGCAGACTTGCTAAGATTATCAATTACTACCATAATTGAATCATTATGTTTTTGAGTTCTAGGCAAACCCGCGATAAAATCTAGTGATATAGTCTCCCATTTCCATTCCAGTATAGGTAGAGGCTGCAACAGACCGGCTGGGTGCTGGTGTTCAGCCTTCACCTATTGACAATATTGCCACTTAGACAAGTATTCTTCTGTCTCACCTTTCATGTTAGGCCAATAAAATAGCTTCCTTAGTGTTTTTACCATTTTCTGGTATCCCGGATGACGAAAATATGTTTTCTTGTGTACTTCGTTCAAAACTGTTAACTTTAATTCAATAGAATTTGGTATGTATAATCTATTTTTGAATCTTAGTAGACCATTTCTGTCCAAATTTAGATCTGTTCTGTCTAAATTTTCTACGTTGTTTTGTAAATCTGCCACTGTTTTAATGTATTTTTCATCATTATTACTTGCAACCTTTATCCTTTGCTCAATGTCACTTTCTTCCCTGCTAATGCTTATCTCAAACAACCCATCAATTCTTCTACTTAAAGATTTCATCATTATTACTTGCAACCTTTATCCTTTGCTCATTGTCACTTTCTTCCCTGCTAATGCTTATCTCAAACAACCCATCAATTCTTCTACTTAAAGAATCTGCCACTTTGTTTTCCTTACCCTTGATGTGTCTTACCTCGAAATCAAATTCTCTCAAGAAGGCCAACCATCTTGCTTGCGTTACGTTAAGGTCAGGTTGACTAAACAAAAATTTCACACCAGTGTTATCAGTCAACAACATAAAAATTTTGCCCATTATATAGTTTCGCCACATATTTAATGCATGGATGACAGCTACTAAATCTAAGTCATGAGTGACGTAGTTTTGTTCGTTCTCTTTTAGTTTTCAGGACTCGTAACAAATAACGTTCCCTTCTTGAGTGAGGACACCTCCCAAACCTTCTTGGCTCGCATCCACACAAACTGTGAAGCCTTTATCTGGGATTGCACCCTTACAATTGGTGCGGTTGTTAACAATTCCTTTAACTTATTAAAACTGTCTTGACACTTCTATGACAAATTGAACTTGGTACCCTTCTTCTCTAGTGATGTGATAGGGTGTGATCTTAGAGAATCCCTCTATAAATTTGCAATAGTACCTGGTGATTCCCATGAATGACCGAATGTCTGCTACGTCCTTGGGGATAGGCCATTCCATGATGGATCTTATTTTCTCTGGTTCGACTGCAATACCTTCTTCAAATATTACATGTCCTAGGTATTGTATTTTCTTTTGATAAAAGTCACATTTGTCAAATTTAGCATACAATTTGTGTTTTCTTAAAGTTTGCAATACTATCCTTATATGTTCTTCGTGTTCTTCTTCTATTTTAGAATACACTAGGATATCGTTGATAAATACCAAAACAAAATTATCCAAGTACTGACTGAAAATGATGTTCATTAAACACATAAATGTTGTTGGTGAGTTAGTGAGACCAAACAGTATAACCACAAATTTATAATGTCCATATCTCATCCTGAATGGTGTTTCACTTATGTCCTCATCCTTTATTCTAACCTGGTGATAACGAGATCTTAAATTCAAATTAGAAAATATGTTTTCCCCACCTACTTGATCAAACAAATCATTGATTCTAGGTAGGGGGTATTTGTTCTTAACAATCATTTTGTTTAACTGTCTGTAATCAATGCATAATCTTAGAGTTATGTCTTTCTTTTTAACAAAAATAACTAGTGCTCCCCATGGCGAGACACTTGGTCTAATATATTCCTTGTCCAATAGTTCCTGTAGTTGAATCTTTAACTCTGTTAATTCGGGTAAACTCATTCGATAGGGAACCTTCTTGGGGGTAGTTCAGGTATTTCATCAACAAAAACATCTCTAAAATCATGCAAGATGACAAAATCTTCTAGGCTAGGTTTATTTTCTTTTTCCAATAGATTTGTCACTTGGATAGCATAAATCTAACAACCTTTTCTCATGCACTTCTTAAATTGCATTGTTGAAATCTTCCTAACTGTGATTGGTTTTTGTATGCCTTGTACTGTCCTAACAGTGTCATTTTTGTCTTTGTAAGTGAGTGATTTTTCATGACAATCCAAAACTTATTTATGCCTCTCTAACCAGTCCATTCCAATAATTATATCATAAGACCCTAACAGTAGAATATTCAGATTTATCTTTTTGTTTTGACCACCTAAATTGAACTTACAGTCAGAAATGAAATCAATTACTTTTCTTTTTGCTCCTGTTGCTAGTTGTACTAGCCAAGATTTTGCATGTCTTATTTTCTTAAGTTTATTTGAATCCACTACACTGGGAGAAATATAACTCAAAGTAGCTCCTGGATCAATTAAAACAAAAAAATGATTATTGTTAACTTTACCTTCAATTTCCACTACAGTGGGCTGGTGATCAACTTGTCGGCCATCCATGACTGCATTGATCTTGTGTAATCTCCTGCTCACATCTCCCACTATAGAGGCTTCCTACAGTTTGTGAGTTGTAGTCCTAGCTACAAAAGTTGAATGTGGGTAGTTCCTCCTTAAGTGAGGCTCTCCACATTCCCATCATTTTAACGGTTCTCTGGGGTTGTCCCCAAACTTATTGGTTCCCATCTTAACTAGTTTACCTCCTCCTTAGGTGTTCTGGTTATTGGACTGAAAATATTTCCTGGAAAAACACTTTGCTGCATTCTAGAAAGGGGTTGGTTGATATCCCTTCTTCCACTGGTTCATTCAGTTTTGTTTCTTGTCTTCCCATGTTCTAGGAAATTCCAACCGTTGTTTATATTAGTCGTAACACATTCGGGCCTTCTTGAAAACTTCACTTAAGGTCTTGGGGTTGTCGAATTCGATCTTGTCCTTATAGGACTGTGGTAAACAACTTAGGAAACACTAGATTTTTACTTTTTCCTCTCAGATATAAGGTACGAACCTTAATAATTCCAGGAATTTGTTTATCAGGTCATCCATAGTCATTTGACCAAGTCGTAGCTCATAAAACTACTTGGTTTTTCTTTCATAGCAAATTTCAGATAAATACTATTTATTAAAGTATTTCTTGAAATCTGACCACTCCATATGTTTTTCCTTTAGGCCCTTGGCTAACTTCAAGTCCTGCCACAATATACTTGATTTTCCTTTCAGGTTACAGATGGCCATTATGACCTTCATCTTGTTGGAATAGTTGTAGATATGGAAATACTTTTTAATGTCTAATAACGATGCTTTAGCCTCCTCCCCTATCCTGGATTCCCTGTCAAAGGTGGACGGATTGATTTTCTTGAAATCTCCCTCTAGATGGTCCACTTGTTTTCTCTTTCTTCCCGTGGTTGCTTTTTCTTCTGCTGATGGTGTAACTTCGAAAGAGTTGTCCCCTTTTTCCGCTTTAGGACCATAATTTCTAGAGTCTCTCTTGCTGACCCCTTCTTCTTCGTTATTGTCCTTCAGGATCTTCTTTTTTACTATTCTATGCAACAATACTTCATTTATTTCATGTTGTTCTTGTTGTGCCTTTTTCAGTTTCTCATTGTCTGCCTTGAAAACTTGTAGTTCTACAATAAGATTTCTCATGGTTTCCAAAACCTAAGTAGCAGAACTTCCTTCAATGCTCTGCCTAGGTTCTTCAGGAGTTCTTTGCTCAAGATTCTCCTCGAATATGATCTCTTCTTCATTATGTGTTGCCATTATCACAACAGAAATATTTTTTTTTTGTTTGTAATAGTAAATGTTTTGTTAGTTTTTCATTAAACAGAAAGCATGTGCTAAGCAAACATTTTTGGCCCTGTTTAAGGTCCAAGTGTTGTAACCTTTGCTTTGATACCATATGTAATGATCCCCAAATTTACCAATTTAAAAAAAAAAAAATTATTAGGGTCATTGGAATTACTCAAACACTTTCAATACCTTTCAATCTTTTCTTAACTATAAATATAGAGTAATTTTATTACTTATTTTATCTCCCACAATTTACACTTACCATTTCTTTGATAGGTTGTAAATACAAGACTCTATCTCAATCCTATTCTCCAAGGAAGGTGAAAAGTATCTTAATAACTTAAAGAAAAAAATATATATACACCATAAAATTTCCATTTTAATCGCGCAACCATAGGGCATACTATGGAATTACATAGATGCATACAATGACCCCTAGGTTGAATGTGTTGATTAATCCCTAGATCGTATGTGAAAATTCTTTATTAACCGAGTTATTACTAGCACGACACCAGTACGTATAAGTGTTAAAATTCAAAAAGGTTATGACTAGACAATTGGTACATGCTAGTCATATCTTGTCGTTTACCATTGCCATTTAAATTAATCCTGGCACAAGGGCTAACGAAACCGAAAGTAAGAGTAAAAATTTAACTAAACTAAAAGAAAAGGATAAGCTGTAAACCTAAACTAACTTTCATTGCATTTTCCATAAACTTGATGCAAGGTCGACAGAAATATGATTTTCATGGCTTAATTAAAACCCTTCCAGAGAAATTTATGGTGTTATGTAATGTAATTCCTTGGGACCATCGCTTATTCATTGTGCCCATTGTATTTCCGCCACCTTTCTCTAATCACATGGCCTAGGTACAACTCGTCACTATCACCATTTATCTATTCAGCCAAGGTTTTCCTAAGGCTATTGTTTCACTCTTCACCTTTGGCTCTGTGTATTTGTGAAAAGAAACTCTGCAACACTAACCCTAATGTTAAAATCGATAACATGGCCCAACTCATGGAGTTGGGGATTATTTTGGGTGGAAAGGAGGCACTCACCAGTTGGCCACCACCCTATGCTAGGTAAGTCTCTTCTTGGTTGTTTTTCTGAACTCTCTCTGAATTATAAAAGATCACCATGAGCACCAGTCAACCTCTAACTCCTATTAAGTCTATTTCTCCTAACTTCCATGGTCTGAGATAGAATTTTTACAGGCTGGTAGCATACTTGACCATGCCCAAGGTTTTTCTGTGACTCCATTTTAAAATCTCTGTATTAGTTTTTTTTTCCAAAAAAAGAACCGTGTACCTTGCAACAAACATTTTCTTTATGAGTACACCCGTGGGGAGTCTTGGACTGTAATAAAGTCAAATGGAGCAAAATTTTCCCATGGTTCAGGAGATAGTTTGGTTTTTTTAAATAAAGTCTTGTTTACTGTGTCTTTGGTTGTTTCGTTCTATTTTATTAGTGGTTACACATCCCAATATAGATATGAATGCTTTGTTTGATCCTTTTATTTGAGATCTCTCTGCTTTGACATAACTCCTTTTTTGTTCGATGTTTAGCTATATGCTTAGTGCATTTTCTTGGGTTTATATCTTAGTTAGGAACTAATTTTTCTTCTGTGTGAAAGGTGTTTTCACTTACACAGTATAATTTTATGGCTATGTTTTGTTGAGTTTTTAAATTAGCAAGCATGAAGATTATATAGGACTGTTGTTCCTATGTTTAAATCTTTCGAAAATCAAATCTCTTGATTCTGTGAATATATCACTTGATGCCTGTTGTGACTCACTTTCATTTCGAAAAGAATGACAAAATTTAGTAGGATTATCAACTGTGTGTACAAGGAGTTCTTTTGTCTGAAAAAAAAATGCACTTCCAGCATCCAGCCTATAACCTTATTACTTGTGGTCCACGTCATTATACTGTGAAGATTTAGGTTGTAAGTTGACTGTTCAAACAAACCCTCAAGGCCGTATGATTTATACTCCCAATGGGTTTATATATTAACTACCTCAGGTTCTATGCTCTTTAAGAAAAATGTTGTGTGTAATTCAATTGAATTTTCGTTTTTATCAGCAATCCCTAGATTTAAGAAACTAGTTTCGGTGTCTCGTAACTCTATAGTTTTTTATTTGGGAAAAAAGATAATGCCTCTGTATGATTACTCTCTACCTTCTCCAACTTTTATCATTGTGGAAAAATTTTGATTACTAGTCAAATTCACTTTGTTAGCGTAAGAAAGGAATTTTAAGTATTTTGAACTCTGTTCTTGCATTCTGTGTTTTGAAACTTGAATGATTACATTTCCTTCAACATAGATAAAAATATTAGAGTAAAACTATGAAGGTTACAGATTCCTCTGTATGACATGTAAGGTTCTGGAGAACTAATCGTAGTATCGAAATATAAATTGTTTGGTATAGGTTTTCTTTCTTGTTTATATTCCAGGATTTAAGTTTTTTAATATTTCAGTTACTAGTCTAATAATGGGACCCTTGTTGCATTGCGAGGGTACCCATTAGACCTTTCCAAATCCACTTCTCCCCTTCAGGACCGGGGATAGACTGTTTCAATGAAATCGACTGAAGCACACCTGCGCCAACCTCGAGCTAAGTACTAATCCCGTGTGGGAACCTTCATTGTCTTAATAAATTTATCTTTACTATTTAGATTTCCTTTTCTTTTGTTTTGACACTAATTATCCAACTCTATTTTCTTGCAAGAATCGTACAATTGCAATTAATGGATCAGGACAACACCTTACTAAAAAAAGGTATTTGAGTTTTGGTTTTTAATATTTAGGTTTGAAGGATTCAGATTTGGATTTCCGGTGATATTGGGCAATTACCAAGGTATTCTATTTGTAAATATTTGGATTCAAACCTATGGCTATACACATCATCTATTGTTTTTATTAATAGGATGTACAAATGTTTCTATGGCCCTATGAATATTGTTTCTTAATCCAAGCAGTCTATGCCTTATGGATTGCATAACTTTGAAAAAACTTTGTTTATGGTTTACTATGGAATAATTGAACTGTACATTATATGCCATTGGTATAGTCTTAACAACGGGATATTTACTTGAATTTTCTCATGTGTCCAAGCATTGATAATCTTGTCGTAAGAGTAATTAGGTGTTTAAGTAGCTCTAGAATTCTGTACAAGCAACTTATATATATATATATATATATATATATATATATATATATTCATTCTAAGTCTTGTTTTGGCATTTTCACTATCTAATATTCTTAACTAATTAATACAACCCTGTGTATTTAATCTACAACAATATATATCATATATTTAAACCTCAAGTTCACTTCCAGAATTTCCTTTAGCATTTTTAAACTGGCTAATATTCCTTAAGTTTATTGCCTATACATACATAATCACATGCCTGTAATGTTAGAATTAATAAATTACTAATTCTATTTAGCTTAGATGCATATTCCAACATATTTATATAATTCATCTCCATCAACAGCTAACAAAAGCAAAAAACATTACTCGAGGAATACAATCAAATTGTAAGGGTTTATCCTACAATTAATTTCTTTCCACCAGTAATTTAATCAACATAATATTCGTCCAGATTCAACTAGATGCATTCCATCAACTATTTAATCAAAAGAACATTCAACTAGAGAAGGAATACATGGACATATCTGAAAAAGTTGTTGAACAAAAAATGGAACAACCAAGTTCCTCCCAACCATAGAACATAACAACCAATCTACTTGCTCCATTCAGCCCCTAACCTGACCATGAATCCATGAGGGAGAACTCTAGAACTCCTCCTTAGCTATAGTCCTTCTTCAATTTCAGAAAGAACTTCTCCTTACGTCACACTCAGAAAGAAGTACTCAAAACAACAAGTGATATTATTCCTCCCCAACATACTAGGCAATGTCCTACCTCCTCCCATATGCTATATATGCAAAAGCATCTTGTGCCTAGGTCTTTTGCCGTTGTTACAAATCTCTAATTTTCAGGGGCTGCCAATGGCCAAATTCCCGATTTTCCACTTGTAGAATTCAACCCTGAGGTAGTTCACACATGTTCCCCACTCATGGAGTCATGGTCAATTGATTTCAACCTGGTTGTTCCATTTGTCTCTCAACATTAAATATAAAAATATTTGTATCTTACAAGTTTCATAGTCAAATAGTTAGTTGGGCAAATCAAATCTTTTCCCAACAGTCATAATAATAAATTACAATTAACTAAATTCCAAATTTGGAATTTCAATAAATGGAAATAATTTTCCAATTTCGAATTTACCAAAAACGGAAATAAATTCCTAAGTATTTTTAGACTTCAATAATAATTTATTTTTGTGGGGATATTACATTACCAAAATTGCCAAAAAACTATTTTGAGCCTTTTGGAAAAGGTGGGTGGCCACCAATACCCACCTGGATCAAATAGTGGTAGTTTCATTGTTTCCTAGGTGGTGGTGAGGTTTAGAGTGACACAAAATCTAAGAAAGATGAAGAAAATGTATAGTCGAATGGTCTCATTTAACAAGGATTTGCTCAATTGTTTTGGGGACAATTGTTGGTAGCATTTTAATGGTGATAGTTTCATTGTTTCCTAGGTGGTGACTAGAGGTTTGGAGTGACACTAAATCTAATAGAGGGATTAGAGGTTTGGAGCGACACTAAATCTAATAAAGAAGAAGAAAATGTGTAGTAAGATAGAAGTCCATATCAATGAAATTAAAAGTGAAAAACTACGGTAGTGTGCAAATAGGATCAAAATCAAAGAATTGCAATGAAACAAGATGGTTGTAGATTGGTGTAATTATTTAATTTCCATTTTATAATGTTGAATTGTGTTTGCAAGTATTAGAGAAGAAAAAGTGATGACGAATATTATAATGCAACTATAGTGGCTAGGAAATTGTAAAAGGAATTTAATCATGAGGATATGCATCATTTTAGGAGAGGAATTTGATGTAACAATATGGATCTGATTTGTAAAATACCTCTTAGAGATGTCATGGAGGTAAATGAATAGTTACTGACTTGATAAGAACTTTGACCTCAAACCATGAATTCTAGTCCTAAACCCCCTATTTTGTTGGTCAAAAGCACCAAAATCAACCTTTGAAATTAAAAGTGGTTCTACTTGTAACACTTCTCTTTGGGGGGTGAATGGGGGGACGGTTATATTTAAAACTTGTTGGAAAATGTGGTCTTTAGAAATGATACTATTGTAGACAAAAACATTAAAATTTCCCTCCAAATTGAAAATTGGTGCTCCAATTCGTCATCATCATAAGAACCACCCATTGGAGTTTCTCCAATTTGAGAATCAGATGAATATTGAAACCCATTAGCACACATTACTTTGCATGGTTAAAATTACAATCTGATTAAAATTATGGCCTTGAAAAGTGAGATTGTTGTGAAGAAAAACCTTAAAATTGATCCCCAAATTGAAAAGTGATTATATCGATTTCTTTCAGGGGTTAAAATTACAACTTGTCTAAAATTATCCTAATAATTAATACCATTGTAGACATACACCTTAAAAATCAATATTTTTGTAATAAAAATCATTAAAAAAATAAATAAATAAACCCAAACTTATATATATATTTTTAATAAGAATTAAAAAAGAAAAAAACACAATTTTACATTAAAAATAACAATTTATAAGATAATTAAACAATGGAAAAAAACATTCAAAACATTAAAAAAAAAATATTTAAACGCACCAACAAAACCATTTGATAAACAACAAAATTTAAAAACATTATAAAAACAAAAATTAAAAAAATAGTGTTATAAGAAAAATTAAAAACCAAGTTTAAATAAAAAACAAAATAGAAAAGATGAAATTACTGATACGGGTAACCCACCCACCACTCTTGAGGTACATGCGAAGGGGTAGTTCTAGGAATCACCCTCCAGACATTTCCTCATAAATTGTTTTTTTCTTAATCTCTTTTATTTTAATATTTTTTTAACTTTGTTTTTATTTTAAATATTTGTATTTTTTTGTTAAACATTTTTTTAATAATTTATTTTCATAAGTTGAGAGATGTGTTCATTTCTATTTTTCCCTCTTTAAAATTATCTTATAAATTATGTTTTCTTTATTCATTCAAAATGTATATGATATTTTTTTTCTAGGTCTAAGGAAATTTTCTCTTATATTTGTGTTCTTACATTTTTGTTCTTTTTAATTTTCCTCTTTCTTATGATATTTTTTACAATAATGATGGTTTTAAGGGTTTCTGTCTACAATGATACTAATTGTCAGGTCACAATTTTATATAAACTATAATTTTAATACCACTTTTCAATTCAGGGGTTAATTTTAATTTTTTTGTTCACATATGTGATAATGTCATTTTTGACGGCCATTGTTTCAATCAATTTGTAGTTTTACACCCCCCCCC
>JASDQU010193641.1:4202-17161 GCA_032191745.1 Picea mariana | reverse complement strand
TATTAGATACATCCTTTGGGGTAGGCCATTGCATAATAGATATGATCTTGTCAGGGTCTACTGCCACTCCTTCTTTAGAAATAACATGGCCTAAGTAATGGACTTGCTTCTGGGAAAAGTAGCACTTGCTAAACTTAACGTAGAGTTGATGCTCTCTTAGTACTTGAAGTACGATTCTAAGATGTTCTTTGTTCTCCTCTCTATTCTTTGATTATATTAGGATATCATCAATGAAAACCAATACAAATTTGTCCAGAAATTTGCTAAGTACGTTATTCATCAAGCACATAAAAGTGGCGAGGGAATTGGTTAACCCAAATGGCACCACCACAAATTCATAGTGACCATACCTCATCTTGAAGGTTGTTTTATGGATGTCTTCATCCTTAATTCAAACATGATGGTATCCAAACCTTAAGTCAATATTTGCTAAAATGGAAGCACCTCCCAATTGGTCTAACAAGCCATCGATTCTTGGTAAGGGGTACTTGTTCTTTATGGTTGTCTTATTGATTTTCCTATAATCTATGCACAGTCAGAGTGTGCCATCTTTCCTTTTCACAAACAAGACAGGTGCTCCCCATGAAGATACACTGGTTTGGATGTAGCCTTTTTCCATCATCTCCTTTAGTTGTAGCTTGAGCTCAACTAGCTCTAGCGTACTCATCCTATAGGGCGTTCTAGATGTTGGCACTGCTCCTGGTGAAAGTTTTATCAAGAAGTCAATGTCTGTTCTTGGAGGTAGAACTGCTACCTCTTCTGGAAGCACGTCTTTATATTCTCTTAATATGGGGTGGTCCTCTACATTCGATTTGTCATCCTCAATAGATTCCAACACCTGTATTGCATATAAAGGACACCCCTTTCTGCAATACTTTTTCATTTGAAGGGTTGATATTTGTCTCACTGAGACATGCTTCTGAATCCCTTGGAGGGTTATCTTTCTCCCTTATTCATTTACACATTCTAAATTTCTATGGTAACAGTCCAAATTAGTTTTATAAGTAGCCAACCAATYCATACCAATCAACAAGTCATAAGATCCCAGGGGAAGTATGTTAAGGGTCGCTCGGGTGGGAAATCCATCCACGATGAATCARAAAGCTGGTATAACCTTTGCTACTTTTCCTTTGGTCCCAGTGGCTAGTTGTACCAACCACRGCTTAAAATGTCTAACTAGTTTCAGTTTACACTTATCAACAGTCTGAGGGCCCACATAACTCAAATAAGAACCAGGGTCAATTAAAATAGAAACTAGATGGTTGGTGATCATACCTTCCATATCCACCACTGAAGCTTGGTGGTCGGCTTGATTATTGTCCAAGGATGCATAAATTCGTGGCATTCTCCTAGCCACATCATTGACGGTGGTAGCTTCTTGGATATTGTAGACTCTCCTACTGTTATGTTGCATGTGTGGACAATCCCTCAGTTGATGATCTTCTCCACAACCCCAGCATTTTAAGGGTTCTTTCTTTGGGTTATCAGTCTTTCCTGGGATTGCCTCAAAAGCTTTGTTTCCACTCTGAGAGGGGAAATTTTGCTAATACACACTTATAGTAGGAAGGTTCATCCTAGAAACCTTCCCATAGTTCTTAAATCCTGAGGATTTAAACCCCTTCATCTTGAATCCCAAACTACTCTTCTTCTTCCAATCCTCATGAGGTTTTGTCTTACTCCCGAACTGTTCATAACAATACCTTGCCTTCCAGATGGTTTCTTCTAATATATTTGGTTCATCAAACTCAATCTTGTCCTGGTAGGTCTAAGGTAACCCACTAATAAATCGTTGCATTTTTACCTTTTCATCCTTTATGTAGGGTACATACCTCAATATCTTGAGGAATTTATTAACATATTCATCTATGGTGAACTGTCCCAGCCTGAGTTCATATAACTCCTTAGTTTTCCCATCCATGTATTTCTCTGACAGATACTGCTTCCTGAAGTATTTCTCGAATTGTTTCCATGACAAGTCCTTCTCATGGACTCCCTTCACATTCCTAAAGTATTCCCACCAAATGGAAGCCTTTCCATTTAGGTTGAAGATGGTTATTCGAGCCTTCAAGTTTTCAGAGTAGACATGGACTCTGAAGTACTTCTTTAAACCAAGCAGCCAAGATTCAACCTCTTCTCCTTTCTTAATCTCTCCATCGAAAGAGGGTGGGTTGGCTTTATTGAATTCTTCAGGATCATGACTTTTGGATTGCTTTCTCTTCTTTCCTTTCACTTGAGAATGTGAGCTATTTTTTCTACTAGAATATCCCTCAGAGTTTCCAGCTTCCTTTTTAGAGGACTCTCCCGATGAGTTTCCCTTGCCTCTAGGTTGGGCCTTCTTCGAGGTACTTCTCCTAGTATGGTCGCTTATGGAGCCATGTTTTTGGATCTCAGGTGGACATTGACTTCTCTTCACATGTCATCAGTCCACATGATTGGTTGCGATTTCATGCTGCAGTTGCCTCTATATGTCGAATAAGCTCTGCAACAAGACTACGTTAATTTTTGTTTGTTTTTCTTGCTCCTTTATCAATTTCTCATTGTCAGCCTTGCAACTCTGTAATTCAGCCCTGAGGCTCCTTACAGTTTCAGCTAGATCTAGAGGGGCTTCCACCGCCCTCCTTTCATCAGATTCTTCGTCTCTATTGTGGGAGTCATCCCCCGCTTCATAGCACGTCACCATCCTTTAGACTTGAATTTTTCCTATGATTTACTGACTGCTTGAGTGCTGACAAAAAACTTGTTGTTAGTAAATAGTGTATTAGTTTATGAACAATACAAAGTTCAAATTTATTAATGCACACACATAGTAGAAAGTTTCATTCTTTTCCTCAAAAAAGTTTAACTAGACTCTTTAAGAAAGAGGTAAGATAGGGTGTCACTCTTAAAAGTACCCTAAATATGGTTTTTAAGTGACTCATCCATGAGCCCAAGCAGGCCAAGTGTTGTAACCTGGCTCTGATACCAATTTGTACAACACTCATGGTGGGGCGTAAAAATTTTGTTCTCCTTAAATAATCAAATCCTCTATCCATGGTCTCTAATTTGGAAATCGGGGCCTAGCCCCTCTTTTTTTTCTTCGGCGAACATTGCATATGACCACGGGATATGACCGAACTCCAAGGCCAAAGGTGCCTATTATGGCACTTTGGAACTTCGAGCTTCAGGAGTTTTTGATTCATCACATGTCAATTCCTCTGAACTCCGAAGTGGCGAAGTTCTAAACTGGAACGAAGGGATCAATAGTCCCTACTCTCCCTCAATATCAACGACCCTCAATGACTTCAGGCCTTCGAGCTTCGACAGAATTCGAAGCACCTCCTCGCAAAACCTTCAGAGTTCTAATCCTTTGAAGTGCAGCATCTGACGCTACGTGTCCTCAGGAATTTTCGACGGCCCTAATTCACTTTGGGATTTCAACATTCAGGAGTTTTGAGTGTATACACTCTATTCTCCTGAAGTGATTTCTTTCAGAGTCAAGGATCGTGCACCACACATCCCTGGTGATCGATGGTTATGATCTCCTTCGGGCTTCAATGTTCAGAGGTTCTGAGCACTCCAACTCTTTTTCCTCCGAAGTACTCCGTACCCTCAGTTCCATATTCAGCACCATGCGTCCATCTAAATCAATGGCTTGGGTCCACTTCGAAACTTCGATGTTTGGTAATTCGGACGCTCACACCACCTTTTCTCCCAGAGTAAATTCACCCAAATTCAATGATCTATAAACATGCGTCTCTTTCAAATCAACGGCCATGATTTACTTCGGGACTTCAACGTTCAAGATTCCTTACTCGCATGACCCCACTTTCCTCTGAAGTGGCTATCTCCTAAAAAGGAATATCTATTGAAACCTGTAATAAACTGATGGATGACTCAGATGAACTCCGGCTCTCCAGCCTTTACGGGTTCTTGTTCAACATATCCCCTTTTCTCTCGGAGTGATTCCACCTGAAGTCAATGATCTGTCAATGTCCTGTCTCCCACAAATCGATGACTACAAATCACTTCGACTCTTTGGTCTTTGGGAGGTTCAACCTCTCCACACTTTCTCTCTCCCGGAGTGATTACACCCGAAGTCGATGATCTGTCGACGCGTGTCTCCCACAGATCGACGACTGCAAATCACTTTGTCTCTTCAGGCTTCGGTAGGTTCAACCTCTCCACACTCGCTCTCTCCTGGAGTGATTACACCTAAATTCGATGATCTATCGACACATTTTCTTTCTCTCAGATCGACGATACAGAAAGACTTCGTTACTCAGTGTATTTCCAAAGGAACTCATGACTATCCACCAAGCAACTTTTCTAGGTCTAACAGTCATGATCCGGCCAATACCGACGTGTTCGCCGATCTACAGTTCACAGTGATTGTGGGGCCCCAACATGCACACTCTTTATCAGAGACCTCAACTTCCTCAATATGAAAAGTACTCACCCAACTCAGTCTAACCAAATTCGTTGATATTCCAGTCCGATGAGATCAACGATGTTGGTGAATTGCAAGCCACGAACTAGAGCGTTCGCTAATTTCACCTTCGCGCTTTGCAATGATTCCCCACCATCGATCTTCATTCACAGATCGATAGTTCACAGTGATTGTGAGGTCCAACCTCCGCAATATGGGAAGTGCTCACCTAACTCTAGTCTAATCCTAGTCGTTGGTCTTCCATTCCCAACGAGATCAACGACATTGGTTGATTGTGGGTCATGAACTAGCATGTCTCCTAGTTTCACCTTTGCACTCTGCAATGATTCCCAACCATCGATTTAATTGAGTGATTGGTGTTTGATTCGTTAACTCCAGTGGGTATTTGAGTCGATCTGATGACTGGGATGGTTTCTCCTCCCATTAAACGGCTCACATCCATCTCCACTGTCAGATTCTTAAGTCATCTACGGTTCTTGTTACTCTGGTAGTTTGGGTAACTTGACTATCATGAAATTTGACATCTCAGAGCTTCGAGCTCCCGAGGTTCCGAAACCTTCATGAGATAACTCCTTTAGTGCAGGGTTCCTAAACCCAATTCGAATGGACCTTCATATGACTCTTGGGCTATTAACCCTACTCTTAGTCGGGTTTTAGGTTAAGGAATTAGGTGCAACTCCAAAGTCTCTTAGACTATTGGTCTAAAGAGAAGGCCTCCCTAACTCGCAAGACTTTAAGCTCTGAAATAGGGCAAGGTAAACTTGTGAGGTTACCGAAATGGTAGTAGTGCCCAGAGGTTTGATACGACTCTGGAACTATGTTGTAATTCCTTGGGGAAACTACTTTGAGGAATTAAACTGGCGCATATGGAAAATCAAGTAGAAGCATAAGTTCTCAAGTGAACAAACACATACTCATAACTTAATCATTTAAATACAGAAACCATTTATAGACACATAAATACATGCATGCATCCATTATTTCCAATTCAAAGCACAAGGCATGAAACATTTATCAGAACCATAAGGCGTGATGTGACTATTGAAAGGGGTGCTCGCTTCCACCCAACCATAGGTTCAGTCACTCCTAATGGATTTACCACTAGCCACCCCTGAGCTTAGACCATGATGCTTTGATATTCAATCTCTTTCTTCCCAATTAACGGAATTTAGGGATGAAGGTTACTCTCCTTCTCCCTGTACAGAAATAGATAGGGATGAAGGTTACTCTCCTTCTCCCGACTCAGTCTCTATTTTCTACAATCAGAACTCACTTTCCTCTTTCAGTGCTTCCTCGGACCCGAGATCTTCCACTCTCGTCTCTGCACTCTTTGCAGGTCTTCCTCTGTCCACCACGCTTCCTTTCTTACCTTCCTCAACAATATTGTGTGTGGCTTGAATTCCCAGTCCGTGGTCAGGTATGGAAGCATTACAGATGGGAAATCATCCCCATCCCCTCATTAACTCTTAAGGAGGTCTTCCCACCTACTAGCTTGACTATAATTTATTCTTGGGTCAGAGGGTTGTTCTGGTCCTGAGCAATTAAATCCAACAAAGTACTAGTTCAGTGGAGGTTAACACAACCATTCCTGGTCCCCTCCACCACCTTTTCATAGCATTCATGGTCTCTTCTTAGCACATCCCCTTTTAGCACATCCCCTTTCTAGCAGTCATGCAACATGTATCCATTTTCTATTAAAATAATATAATTTACATTCATTGACCTTTTATACAAAGTTCCATTAAATCAAACATTCACACCTTTGAGTTTTCCATAGTTCCTTGGCCAATATATTTATAATTACAAATTGGGGGAAACAAGATGTTACAATAACCATTAATAATTATTCACCCTATGCACATTATCCTTATTCAACACCCTTTTATCAGTTAATAAACCCTATGTGTGGCTTCAATTAACTAACAGTTCGTTTCTTTTACCATAATAGTTGTGCAACATTAACCCATCCAAGATTCATTCAGTACCCTAAAACCTAATGTGAAGATTGGTATAACATAGATCGCGACATAACCAAACTACTAAATCATTCATTATTAGTGCACATCAACCATATGTTAAATATATGGGTGAATAATTATTAATTTTTATCAGTTAATAAACCCTATGCATGGCTTCAATTAACTAACAGTTCATTGCTTTTACCATAATAGTTGTGCAACATTAACCCATCCAAGATTCATCCAGTAMCCTAAAACCTAGTGTGCATATTGGTACAACATAGATCACGACATAATCAACCTACTGAATCATTCATTATTAGTTCACATMAACCATATGTTAAACATATCTATAATAATCATTCATAAACATAACATCCACAATTAATCACATCAACAAACACATTAGACACATGATTTTAATGTGGTTCACCCAATCCTTGGATACGTCCATAATGGTTGGCTTCTTATATTAGTATTTGTGCAATAATCATCCCAGGCTTACGTAATGCGCTTACAAAAGATACAACATATTGTAACCCCCAAACCTCCTTAATCGCTCTGCAGTGCAAGCCTATCTCTACATAAACTCTCTTTGTCAATCATGAACAACTTGATCTCTTAATCTCAGCAACAACAATAGCCTAATATCTTCCTAGAAACAGCCTAATCGTCCCCATCCCTTTACATATTTATACCTATAATTAGGTATAATTACCCTAATGACAACTTGTCCCCCAAAAACCCTAACGGGTCGTAACCTTTTTCCTTCTTTAGCATCGATTTTTTGCTTTCCCTACTTTTACACTGCAAAATGCACCCTTGTCGTGCACTCTAGTCCTTCCCTTTTAATCTTTCCTCTATTATGGTTCAGTTCCCAAAACTTAGTTAATTTTATCCAAAATTCTTGTCCAACACCCGACCAAACACCATCCATGAAAAACAAGTATGATATTATTTTTTCATCACCTGAAAATCCAATCCCAGAGCCTTCCTCTGAGCCCCCTCTTAGGGATTGAAAGCCATAAAATCAGATGACTCCTTATCCATCCACAAAGATCCCTAAAGTCCTAAATGTATTGATACAACTTTGGACATGCCCCCACTGGAAGATGTACCCATGCAGTTGGAGATTGAGGAATAAATAGATCCAATTCCAAAGGACATGGGATTGGAAGGAATTTACCTTCAAAGCATCATGGACGTATGTCAACATCAAGACATCAAAACCATCATGGTTGAACATATCCAATGGGTCAGAAAATATCTGCACAGAAAATACAAAGGATATTATGTACCTCATCTTCATCCTAGCTCATCCACGGACCTAGGAGTCCAAACCAATAAGACAAAGATGCCTAAGAAATCCCTTAAGGATGAAAAGTGCAGAGGCCACAAGCCCAATCATCATCTACTTTAGGAAATCAAAAATATATTGGTAAACTCCAAGAAAAATTCCTTTATTGTGGATTTTTTCAACCCTCCTCCAACCCAAGTTATCAATGAAAGTTCTCTCTTGGAATATTAGAGGCCTTAACAACAAGAGAAAGTAACAACTGTTGCGAAACAAGGTAATTACTAAATGTCTAGATATTTGTATTCTTCAAGAAACTAAGTGTTCCAATTAATTTTAGATATCATTGCTAGGAATATTTGGAAGACATGGGTTTCTATGGCCTTGGATGCCAAGGGTATGACTGGCAGGATTACCATTCTATGGAATCCTACTACTATCATTATGGATAATTTATTTGCAACATATCAAAGTCTTACAACTTTCTTCTCACCAACTAGAGCCAAGATGTCAGACTTTATCACCAATGTGTATGGACCTCATCATTCACATGAGAAAACAGACTTCCTCAACTCACTCCAGGGTTTGTAGGAAAACGTTGGATCCAACTTTTGGATACTAGGAGGAGATTTCAACATGATAGCTTCAATAGAGGAAAAAAAAGGTGGGATCCACAAACTTGAAGGGGATAATGACTCCTTCCAAGCCTTCATGAAAAACAACAAGCTCATTGACATCAACACTATCAATGTAATATACACCTAGAACAACAAAAGAGGGGGGAATCAACATATTTCCTACAAAATCAACAAATTTCTTGTCTTTGAGTTGTTAATGCTTTCCAAACATCATATGGAGGCTTCCATCCTTCCATTTGTTGACTCAAATCACTATCCCATCAATATCACTATTGAGGTCCAAGGTACCCCTATAATAGGTTGTTTAGGTTCGAAAAATTATGGCTTTCACACCTATACTTTCAAGAGAATATTCATCGATAGTAGAAAGAGGTTGATATAGCTCATGGCACTCTCATGTATCGCTTTCAACAGGTCTGAAGGCCTTAAAATACGATCTTAAAATATGGAATAAATAGGTGTTTGGTAGTATTTTTCAAGAAAGGAAAATGTTAGAGTCCCAAATAGAATATCTACAACAACATGACATTGACCAAGGATGGAATGGGGACTCTATCATCTAAGAGAAACATATTTCCATCCATATCGAAGAAAGGTGTTGTTAAGATGAAATCCTATGAAGGAAGAAATACAGAGTTCAGTGGTTGAAGGAATGGAAGCACAACTCTAAATTCTTTCACAACTCTATGGTCCAGAGGAGGAAAGCCAACCACATCACTCAAATCAAGAAAACAAAAGGAAATAAATTAACTACACATAATTATATTGAACATGATCTCACTACCTATTTTAGCACTCTCTTATCTGAACCCATTCCTGATAGATTTGAAGATGTTCTCTCCATAACTAAAACTATACCTGATCCAAAATGGATCCAGAAAGGCCAAAATTCAAAATTTCTCATAATCGGAAGAAACCAATGCCATTGCGTAGGGCTCGTCGTGCCAATTTCGGCCATATATTGTTTTCCGAAAATGGAAACTGTATGCAAAATTTATCGTGTTTTAAAATTTTTCCCAAACAAGCAAAAAGTCAAAGGTCAAAGTCAACTAGTCAGAGGTTGTACAAATGACGTGGAAGATGACGTCAGTAGTATGTCATGTTGACGTCAGCATGACACATGGTAGCACTGGGACGTGCCACATGTCAGTCATTTTTGGCGTTTTCGGGATGAGTTGGCATGGTATAGAAGTGACATGTGGCACTATACGAAAGTGACACATGGCACTATACGAAGGTGACATGTGGCACTGTACGAAGGTTACACGTGGTTGTATGGATGATGATGTGGCACCATATGGATGATGATGTGGAATTGTATGAACGATGACATGACATTGTATGGATGATGATGTGGCACTGTACGAACAATTACATGGAATTGTATGGACGATGATGTGGCACTATATGGATGATGATGTGGTAGTTGATCGAGCAGGCTGATGTGGAAGTATGGATGTTGACATGGTGACTGAATGGGTAGGTTTATGTGGCATGCTGACGTGGCTCGGGCCAATGACGAGGTGACATGTGGCCCAATGAGGAGATGTCGCATGACACCTTTTGGAAGGTCAAAGTGGTTTGATGGTTTCTTCTAAATCTGGTGATTACCACCAAATCTGGGTGGAATCCTCCAAATCTAGCGAAATCTCTCTATGTTTGGCTAATTGTCACTAAATTTGGCGAAGTCTGGCTTATTTAGTCGGGCACAAAAATTGAGAAAAAAAATTGGCACGTAGTTCGAGACTGTACGGATCTGACAGTGTGCAACATTGAGATTTGTGTCGAGGGGAGGTGTCAAGGGCCTGTTCATAATTAGGTCGACTTCATACTCAAAAGTTGTAGAATTTTGAGGGTATTTTGAATATGATTTTTTTTTTCCATCCGAGTAGCCGAACAAAAAAGTGCCTCCAAATCCCAGGATGTCGAGTAAAGCATAGCCCAGTTCATACTCAAAAATCTCATAATGACCTGTTGCAGCGATTGGTGATGTATGTTTATGCCTATAAATTGCAGATCTGAAAAGTGGTTTCAAGAGTTGTTATGTAAGCCTTTCTTAGTATTGTTTTAAGCATTAAATATTAATAAGAATCCTCACACTGAAGACAAAGGATCGAAGACGCGGGCAAATTTATGTTGAACTACGTTATCAATATTTGGTGTTATGGTTTGTTGATCTTAATGTTTACTTTCTCTTTTTCATTCTTTATGATGGCTACAACATTCATTCACTAAAATAGTCTTCTCTTAATTCCTAAATGGTAAATCAACCCATACATAAACTTAACCATAGTCTTTAAAAGATCATTTTTGGATCAAGTGGTATCATAGCAGGTTAACAATTGGTTGTTTGAGTTTGCATGATTACCAGGGAAAAGTTAAGTCGTGGTAAAGGAGAGCTTGTAGAAGAATATCCATAGATTGGATCAAGAAAGAGGACATCTCAAAGCGAGAAGATGGCATCAGAAGAAGGACTTTCTCAAAATGAAAGAGAGTTTCAAAGAACTTTCTTTGCAATGTCAGAGATGGTAAAATTGTTGTATGATGATTACTTAGAATGTAAGATACCGGTTCAAGGGGAATATTCAAAGAAAGCAAAAAGTGAAGAAGGAGAGGACCCTCCAAAATCTCCTCCTTCACCTCCTTCATTTCCATCATCTTCTTATTCTTCAAGTACAAGATTGGATACTACTTCTTCAAGAAAACATTCTCATAAACATAAGCTTGATATGCCATTACTTAAACTTGATGTAAATTTTGTTTTTCCTGTGTATGATGGCGAAGTTAATCCTGAGAAACTTGATAATTGGGTTAGACATATGGAGGTATATTGTAATGTGCAGAAAATCAGAGATGAAGCAACCAAAATCAGATTGGCATCACTTCGTCTTCAAGGCATAGCTCTCATCTGGTGGAAAAGTAAAATGCAACATGGAACTCAACAAGTTGGTAAGATTTTTCCATCATGGCATGATTTTGTTTCTGCACATAGAAAACAATTCTATTCTGTAGGGTATAAGGAAAAGGATTTAATTGAATGGAAAAATCTTAAGTTAAGAAAAGGATAGTCGATGCAGGAATATATAGATGAATTTCGTAAGATGGATTTGATGTTAGATGTTCCATTGACTACACAAAAAACTCTTATGAAGTATATAGGAGGTTTGTCTGCTTATATTCGTAATTCTATATTTATGTTTGGACCTAATAATATTGATGAGGTTTTTGTTCAAGCAACGTATATTGAAGCAGGAAAACTGGAGTTAGTGTATCAGGGGAATCAAATTCGAAGAAAGATGGAAAAGGCAAAGGGAATGGGAAGAAAGAAAATTCAATGACAATGAAGGAAGAGAATCTCTCTTGCAAGCATTGCAAGAAAGAAGGGCATGATGATGAGCATTGTTGGCAATTGCACCTAGAGAAGAGACCGAAGTGGTTCAAAGAGAGGAAAGGGAGGAAAAAATTTGCAACAACAACACGACCAACAAACTTGGGATCAGATTTAGGTGATGAGTCTAAGATTACAACAGTTGGTTTGACAGGTAAAATTGGTGATGGTTATGATTCTAGAAGTAAATTGTTTCATATAAGGGTCGTAACTAAACATACTAATATCGATACATTGATAGATAGTGGATCTTAATCTAACTTAATTTCAGAAGAAGTGGTTAAGAAATTGGGATTAAACACTAAAATGCATCAAAAACCCTATTCACTAAATTGGATAAGCAAAGATAACAAATTTCCCATAACAAAGCAATGTATCATAAAATTTTCAATTACATCTAAGTATGTGGATGAAGTAATATGTGATGTGGTGCTGCTAGAAACATGTGGAATGGTATTAGGCAACCCTTATTTATATGATCGCAAAGAAATCTTCTACAGGGAATATAATCAATATCACTTAACTAAAAAAGGAACAGAATATGTTGTACATGCTCATCACATAAAAACAAATCAATCTCTTCTAACAATGGAGCAAATAAAGAAGGAAGCATGAATGATTTTAAGGATGGAAATTTATTTTAAAATGTAGAAACCTTGGCGAATCTTACTAATCCTTCATATTCCAACTATAAAATGTTTGGCAATATTTTTGTAAAAATATTCAAATTTCTAAGGATTTTATATAGTTTGTATAAAATTTTGGCGATTGTTTACATAAAATAATTTTATCCTTTAGAATTTGGGCAAATCATTTTTAGAATAGAGAATTTTTTTTGGGAAAACCATGGAAAATTATCCCATGAGAAAAATTTAGCCCCTAAAATCATCTTTGGAAGGAAGATTATGCAAGAAATACACCTATAATTGTGCCAAGTAAATTAGTTGATCTTAAGCATGAACGTGGGATGGTTGTAGAATGGAAGTTCAATCATACTTTTCTTCAAGATAAGTTAATTTCATGCAAGAACATCAAACATATTGGTTCAGTTTCAGTCATATTTCTGATGTTATTGTTGCTAATGTTTTCTACATGGATGGTAGTGGATTCAGTAAGATGTGAACAAGTTCAAATGGATAAAATTATGCTTTCCATTGTCATGGTTATTATGCAATTGATTATGATGCAAGAGGTGCATAGGACATATTTTAAAGACAAAGGACAAGTGGGGAGGCCTATCCCGCACTTGATGTCT
>JASDQU010193640.1:0-20039 GCA_032191745.1 Picea mariana | reverse complement strand
GAGTTGCTCAAATCAAACACATGCACTATCATCAAGTAGATTGGAGAGAACATGCTCAAATTGAATTTACTAGTTCATATGGGAATTGATTAAGTGTTCAAGGTGGATCTCATGAAGCTTTACAAGTCATTGATGTTAGACAATGGTGAAGAAGAATTTGTCATGCCAATTGTCGAAGAGCATGATGCCAAAGTTGGCATGGAGTTGGAAGAAGATATAGTTCTCCAATGCAAAAAGTGAGCAATTGGGAAGGGAATACCAAAATTTCTTAGATGGAGCTTTAAACATAGTCAACCTAGTTTAGTGTGTGGTACACTTGAAAGAAAATACAAAAGCAATTTTCTCAACTAGAAGGATAGTTTTTGGGAACCAATGAGTACTAAGTAAGGAGGTTCACTCTTAAAGGGATTCATGGATCAACTAAGTGAATGATTATTGGAAGCATACTAAATGGAGTTTCAACTATAATTTTTCTAAGTATGGGTGCACAAATTTGTAGCAAGCTATGAAATAGTGTTGCAAAGCCAATGCATGACATGCATTGTAGTGGTCAACCTTCGAAGAGAATCAAAGTGAAAAAGTAGTTTTGTATCAAAGATGTGCTAAAATGATGTTGCACAATTCATCAATGTGACCAATACTCTTAGAAAAAAAACTATGGTGTGATAATATTTGTCGTGCAACCTAGCATGTTGACATCATAATAAACACAAACCCAAGTAATACATGTACATTGATGTGGTTGGACAAATCAACAGTTCATGCACAAAATACCAACAGTCACGACCTATCATTTTCCCTAGCTTATTTCTTCTCCCCCCTCAATTTTTTGTAAACTATGTAAAGAAAAAATGAAAGACAAAATGTTCTTATTTAATTAGATTCATGTGCCTCATAACATCACTATAAGGAAAACACCTTCTAATGGAGGTTTTTGCAGAACCTCCCCCAAAAAATTATCCCTTGTCTGTTTATAGCAAAGGTAGGTAGGTGGAGCTTTTAGCAAAGGTTTTTTCATTGGTGCGCTTAAATTGTATAAAGCACACCAATGCACCCATATATATGGTGCACCAGTGTGTTAACTAACCAGGTGCCCCAAAATTCATTGTAACTAATCCATGATAATAATAAAATGGATGTGTTTTGATTTTAAACAAACTCTAATTAGTGCATCAGAAACTAAAAAGTGCATTGATCCATTACTATCTATAATGCACCAAACGATTTTAGACATTTTGCTATGCAATATTGGTTTTTATTAAAAAAAAAATACAAAAAATGTATGGATGCACACCCATAGAAGGTGTCGCGATGCATTCCTTATATAGGCACACATGTTAATGTATTTTGTGATATCACAGACATTAGTGCATCTATTTGTAAGAGGCACCTAATTAGGTTTAGATTTTTTTTTATAAAATGTAGGTTTTTATTTTAAAAATATTAAAAAACAAATCAGTGCTCTTAATATCCCAGACATGCACCAGTGTGCCCAAATAAGTGCACCCATCCACAAATTAAAACAAAAAATATATACAATGCACAAGGAACACATAAACGCACTGGTGTGTCTAGCTATCAAGTGTATCGAGGTAGGGTAAAAAAAAAGGTCACCAAACTGTAATTCCATTTTTAATTTTCCTTCAATGCTTCCAACCATGTAAGCACCAATGCTCACCATTCTTATACAACTACCCATTGTTTTTGCTATTGTGTTGCTAAATTCCTTAATTCCTTCGCTTCGTTGGTGGATTGGCTTGTTTTTTAATTTTGCAAAATGGTACAACATTTTCATTTTTTATCTACATGGTAACCATGCCTTCTTGGTAGGGCATCCCCATTTACATTTTTATCATATTAAAATGAAGAATTTGACTTAAGTTTGCCTTTTTTTCAATTTAAAAAAAAAATCCACACAATGTGTTCAAGTCATTCATCTCACACCAAACTACATGGTGCATCGTTTTACATAGAGTGCCTAGTAAAACATTAAAACAAACTAACATTTGTTTGGTTCTCTTTATAACATTAGGTGGCATCACATCGGTGCTTCTTGATATTATAAACGCAACATTGAGGGATTTTATATAAAAAAAATATCCCGAGATTTTCAATGCTCTAGGAAATGTCGATGCCTCCATACATACCAAGTGCATTGATAGGTTTTGTTTAAATAAAACATATTCTTATGTTTTTTGATGTGTATGCAACTGTTTGATAGCACCTCTACAAGTGCACTTGTACATCACAAGTGCATTGTGAAACACAAATAATAAATATGATTCCCCCACTTTGTTGGTGCTCTTTGTAACATTAGGTGGCACAATACTCGATGTTCTTGATATTATAAGCACATCATTCAGTACTTTTTATATAAAAATATCTTGGTGTCATAAATTCTCTAGGAAATGTACGAATGCACCTTTAATGATGTCTCAATACATACCAAGTGCACTGATAATGTTTATTTAAATTAAACGTATTCTCGCTCTTTATAGTGCATTTGTAAATGTTCAATAACACATCTACCAATGCTCTTGTACACCATAAGCGCACTGTGGAACACAAATAATAAATACTATTCCCTTGCTTTGTCAATGCTCTTTATAATACTAGGTGGCATTGTACTTGGTGCTTCTCAATATTATAAATGCGCCATTGAGAGCTTGTTAGTGATCTAAGAAACATCTTAGGCTTGTCAACGATCTAAGAAATGTACGAAGGCATTGTTAGAAGTGCCTTAGTACATATTGTTGGGCTCTAAAGATGTCCTAGAAACAACCTTAGTCTGACATTAATTTATCAATCGAGGATTTGTATTTTCTCTCAAGAATGTTAGAAAAGTCTATGCAGATAGTTGAAGAGGTTTAAATCGTGTAGATAATTCAGTTACATCAAATCTGAGTCTATCTAAATTACTGTAATAATCAAGTTCTTCACACATTGACTAAAAACTCTAAAACTAATAACTCAATCAAACAGAAATATATCATGAACGAAAAACACACCATAAATCAAAGCATCAATCACTTTATTGAATTCATTCATTTATCTAAGAAACAACAATTTCAGTCTATGAAACTCTTAATGAATCAATCTTTCAATGATTAATTAATCTATTGGAAAGGAACAACGATCTACTATATATCTAAGAAGGAACAACAAATGTGAATTTGATAACAGGAACAACAAATGTGGATTTAAATGAAAGGAATTCACAAGCGATGATTTAACAACAATTGGAAATGGAACAACAATCGATAATCTTCAAATGGAACATCTATTCTTTGCAACGGAACAACATAACCAATTCACAAAAGAATCAACACATTAACGAGTCTATTTTAACTGTTGAAAGGAAACTTAAATCATAGAACTATAACATAATTGATAAGATTACAAATGAGACAGTAACTCCTTCCGATTGGGCCCACGATCTTCATAAGATACTGCTACGAAAAACTCAGTACGCAGAAATGATCAAAACACTTGAAGCTTTCATTAATTCCACAACTGATAAATCATTTACAATGGATTGTTGTACAGAATGTCAACAATTAAGAGATTTGAATTCTTGTTTAAATTCTTGGGTATCTCTCTATCGTTCATTGTCCTTTATATATTACAATGAGATAAGTAAAATAAGATATCCCGAGGATCGAGAGATCCTCATGATTTCTTTTACTATTTATGAAGATTGCAACATAAAGAGTCAATCTTTCTTTGAACCGTTTTGTGCCTGATTTCTTCGATCTTCAGTGGCATGTACATCTTCATGATATTCTTAATTATCTTTAGTTAACAACATTTGTCCATTTCTATAGAAAATCAAAACAATTCAAACCAATGTTCAGAAAAATATCGAATATCATTTAATAATATTTCCTAAAGACTTTTTAACCATTTTCTTTCCTATTATTTCAAATTAATAGAAAAGTCAACAAAGAATATATCACAAATGAGAGTAATGAGGAGAATATTTATACATTTTTCTCAACCCAACATACCCCTCAACTTATCTTTCTGCATGTTCTCATGCAACAAGAGAGTTTATATGCAAAGAAGTGATACTGAAGGGTGGAGAGGTCTCTTCCCTAGGTCTTCGGAACCCATGATCACCTTTAAGCTCTTCAAAAGAAACATCTTTCGTTTTATTACGAATCTCATAAACACTTTGATAACCCTCTGGAGGATACCAAATAATAGGGGGACTGTACCTACATCCAATCCAGGAAGGCACTTCTTCCATAATCATTTTGGCATACCTCTCTAACATGAGAGCAGCTGCTTGAAAATTTATGATACCAAATGGCTCCCTATTCTTGACTTCATTTGAAGAGACATTCCATCTTAATTTGGCAGCAGAAAGGGCTTCTTCTTTAATCTCTCCAAAATACAGTAGACCTGAATGTACAACATGTCTATGGATGGGGGCTAAAGATTCCACAACCTTCTCCCTTTTAATGAATGTTCTATGCTGCATAATGGTATGAAAAGATTTAGGAGGTTCCCCTCTGATCCATAAGTCTAGTCCATTCTCCCTTTTCATGAAGACCTTATGTGCTTTAGCCCACCTAATTTGATTCTTTGCAAAAGACAAAAAGGTCTGAAACTGGATATCCCCAATGAATGGATTGGGGTTCTCCTCTCTGTTTTCTTCTAGGATGAAGTTGTGAAGATATAGTTCACACAAAAAGTATTGTACTCCATCCTCTTGTTCTTTAAAACATGAAACAAAATTAGAAACAGTGGTGAACTCGGAAGGTGTGCCCGCCCTAATAGATTTACTTTTAATAACAAATAGCATTCTAATAGGAATAGGGCATAATTAGTAGTAG
Organism: Picea mariana; assembly: GCA_032191745.1. Classification (NCBI taxonomy): domain Eukaryota; kingdom Viridiplantae; phylum Streptophyta; class Pinopsida; order Pinales; family Pinaceae; genus Picea; species Picea mariana. Next base: position 15,201 of record JASDQU010193640.1, on the reverse strand, counting down.
GGGCCCTACAAGCTAATATATCAGAATAAATAGAGCAAATTTCTTTGATTTGCTCCAAAGCTCCTTCAAGTTGGCCCTGTACCTTCTTCACCTTTTCTTTAGCTCTGTTGAGCTCAACAAAGGTCTCATTCTCAGTTGTTGACATGGCTTGGAGTTGTCTGACAACTTTTTGATGTTCTGTCACTGTTACCATTTCACTTCTGCATTGAGTTAGGGTTTGTTGGGATTGTTCTAGTTCAACTTCCAACTTTTTAATAATGGCATCCTGTTTAGGAGAATGAAATACTCCTTCAGTCTGAACAGTTGTTTCTATTTTTGTTGGAGCCTCTGTCTGAGTTTCTATTTCAAGTGTTTACAAAGGAGCATGAAATTTTGTTTGTGTTCCAACATAATTGGTGTGAATTGTCCTTCTGGGAAGTGGATTTCTTTCCTGTACTCTAGCCCTCTTAGATTTCTTCTTCTCATGGGCTTTGTCATCTTGTTCCAGTTGTTTCTTAAGTTGTCTAATTGTTTCTTTCAATCTACCAACTTTTTGTTTTAATACTTTTATTTTCTTAACCCTTTTCCTCAATGTCTTGTTTTCATGTTCTAATTTTATGATTATGTGATTGCCTTTTCCTGTTGTTTCTTTCTGTCTATGGGGAATTTCTTAACCTTGATCAACTCGTAATTGATTCCTTGTATCTTCAAGGTGCTCTGGTTTCTCTAAAGGATTGTTCTCATAGAAATGGGGTTCTGGCTGTTTTGTTTCCTCAGGAGATGGCATCTCCATATCAGGAAGATCAAAGACAGGGTTTGAATGAGAAGAAGTTGGATCTTGGGGATCTCCTGACCTGTCTGTATCTTCAGTAAGTGATATCCCTAAATTTCCCAATACTTCGGCCATCTCTTCTTCATAACTTCCAAAGAAATCATTCTATTGTTCTGCAGGGATTTCATGTGATGGTTGTTCTGTTTGTACAGTTTCCTGAGTGCTTTCAAGTTGTGTTGTCTCTTTACCCTTTCTTCTTTTTACAGTGGAGGTTTCAGGAACATAAATTGTTCTCTATCTATTCTTCTTTGATGTTCCTGCCTGCATGATCTAAGTTTCTGCCAATTGAATGAGGTCTGCTTCCATTTCAGGTTGTGGTACTGAAATTTCAATTTGGGCACTATCCCCCTCTGTCTAGGCTGCCTTAATTCCAACATGAGGAATTTCATGGTGAAGTTCAGGTTGCTCAATTTGCAAGGGCCTATCAGGCTCAATTAAGTCCCCCCAAGTAATTTGTGTATAGTTTAAGGCCATGTTTTCTATGAATTTTACTAACTCGTGATGACTAATTACATTAGCAGGGTCTTTGGATTTTTGGGTTCTCCCAGTGACTTCATGCAACATGGTATTAAAAAAGAATGGTAAATTTATCACTAACCGTTATTTTAATATTGTCAGCGGTTTGAGGTGGCACGGTCTCACCACATCGTATCACCTGTCACATGTGATATATCTTTGTATCACGCTTGTTATCTCCCTCCATGGCTCGCTAAGAGCAGTGGGGTTTAGGCCTTTCCCTTTTTTGTCGAATTCTTCTCTTGGTTCTACGAAGGAATCCACAACTTCTTTGAGTGTTGTGTATTTCCCGGTCCATTGTGTTCCTTTATTTGGGAGGCATGTTACCTTAGTTATGATGGAATTGGTAACTGGTATTTCTATGCCCCGAATTATTGAGACTCCCTCCCATACAGTTTGGAAGAATGCTAGCGCGACATTTATGTCGAATCCCTACAATCTATTGAAGTATTTCGTCCACCCTAGATGGTGTAGGATTTCCCTTGCTTGGTCAGTTACTTGAAACAATGTTGGTTCGCGGTGAATGCTTCAGCCACCCATGTATTCTACAAACAAGTCGTCACAGCTATCGTTCCCAACTGCAAACTTAATTAGACCAGCCTGTGAGAAAAAATTACTAGAAATGGTAAAAATTATAGAACAACAATGGTATATAGAAATAGGAATTTTCCCATTATTTGTAATCATTATGGTCTATCGATAATCATGCGGAAGATCCGCCCCCTAATAAATGAAAAGTTTGACCTCGACCGTCGGTATGTGTGATCGTAATGATGGCGGTCAGTCAAGTGAGGGATAATTGTTACGCTATCGTCGTTGGGAGAATGATCGTTAATAACTTTCAAAACATTTGAATGTTAATCATGAACGATAATGACACCTTTTGTGGAAAGTACAAGTTCAAATACTAACGTTCGATATGTTAAGGAAGAATATTCTGAGTAGTCCTAATTTGTTCACGTTTTATAAATATGCCACGCGTCATAACTTTGTTGCTTTCCCTTGTGTTGAATATAACCGGAATGATAGCCTATTTTTTAAGAAAGGAAGTCTATGAACACAATAAAAACTTAGCATATTAAGATAAACTTCAATACCACAGGCAGAGCCACTACTGCCAGGAGACGTCCATAGCCTCGACAAGGTTGCCTTTTAGCCCATAGATGAGCCAGTATCCTCAATAAATAGTTTGAATGGTCTTTTCCCAAAAAGGCCGCTATCCTGGTTTGGTGGCCAGATAAAAATAATGCCACTCACTAGATCGTAATAAAGTGAACAAGTCGGCTCGTGATGAGACCTCTTGTCCTTTTACCCTAAATGCCAAAGGCCATTGCCCTAGTGTGGTAGCCATAGTGGGAATATCACTTATGTTAATCTCTTATGATCGTGGTAGGTTGGCTCATGATGAGACCCCCTATCATTTTTGGGAGAAGGTTATTTTCTTTATTTTTATTTATTTATTTTATTATTATTTTTTTTTCTCTTCTTTTTTTGGCTTTATTAAGGGAGGCTCATCTACTCCTTAAGAGTGTGGGATGGCATAACAAGTGTAAGAAGGCCAAGTAAAAATGTGCGTTAGACTCCTTATTATGATGTGAAGGCAATTTGTCATTCAAGTATATGCATGTATATAAGGGGAAAAAACGAATTACGGTGGTTAAGGATGATGAACAATATTAGGATAATTTGAAGAAAAATCAATCCATAAACAATTTGATAAGGTATGCTAGATATTCCTCAAAAAATGACAAATCGTTACCATGATGATTAGAAAATGATGTTGTTGAAAATTAGTTAGTGAAGTTCATACCCAAAGGAGTGACTAAACGTATCAGGAGCAGTCATAGAAACAACACGTGTTGTTGGTGAAAAACATAAATCGTTACTTTCAAGGAAAAATAACAACAACAGGAACAACTGCAAAAAGCAACAACAGTTGTTTCTTTTGAATGAACAATGCTACTCAAAAAAGGAACGACAATCGCGACAAAGGGAACGATAGTTGTTACGTTCGAATGAACGATACTACTCGCAAAGGGAACGAGAATTGTAACAAAGGGAACGATAGTTGTTACATTCGAATGAACGACAACGACGATGTTCAAATTTAACCATATAATTAAGTAATTAGATACCTCTCGCAGACATTTTTGTTTTAGCGAATCTAGGATCAACTAATTTTTAATTTTACGGGTAGGTTTATTCAATGATCGAAAGAATACAATATATTAGATGGTTTGCATTCATTTTATATTTACCACAGTTGTGCATTCTTTTAGTGTAGTCGCCCGACTTTTTGTTGCAGAACATGACATATTCATCTCCTATATAAAACAAGGTTTATATTCGATGGATTTTTCGAAGTGAGACAAGAGAAATTTGAAATTTTTGAATAAGGAATAGAAAAGAGTGCTAATTATATTTCGTTACAATCATCTTTTCTAGTTTTAATCCCCTAAAGCTCTTTATAGTGACTTTCCTAGGAAGTAAAAACCTAAAACTCGATCAAATATTTAAAGAAAAATATATGCAATATGTACAGTGTTGGAAAGACAACAATTTCATGAAGCTGAAGTTGTTGGGTTACCTTCCCGACCAGCTAAAATTTGAACAGTAGAATCATTACTTACTTCTTGGCAAAAGGATTCTTTTGAAAGCGGATAGTGGTAGAGTCGTAGTCGATGTCCATTTACCAGAAAAGGAGAACCAAACTCGTCGATGGTATCTAAAGTGACAATGCCATTATCATGGACTTATTTGATTTCATATGGTCTCAGCCACCTTATCTACAATTTCCCAGGAAAATCCTGGAATTTGGAATCATAGAGAAGCACCCAATCACCTTTATGGAAGGATTTCTTCTTGATATGCTTATCGTGCCAGCTAGCTCTCTGTTGTTGAATAACAGTTGTGCGCTGAAGGGTGAACAAGCGTGCTTCATCTAACTCATTGAGCTGTTGTAAGCATTGTGTATGTGCTTCTGTAAGATCTAGTCCAATTTCCTAGGCCATTCTTAGAGTCTTGATCTCAAATTCAATTGGAAAGATAGGTTCTTTGCCAAAGACTAGGTGATAAGGAGAGTAGACAGTAGTGTTATGCCATGTTGTACGATAGGCCCATAAGGAATTTGGAAGCTCAACTGCCCAATTTTGACAGTTTGTTGAAACTGTTTTTGTCAAGATGGCCTCCAAGACCTTATTGGTACTTTCCACTTGTCTGTTTGCTTCTGGGTGGTATGGGGAGGTAACCTTGTGTTTAATGTGATAATTGCGCAGAGTGACCGAGATTTTATGTGCTGTAAATTGCGACCCTCCATCCGTGATTACTTCCCTGGGTAATCCATAGCGTACAAATAGTTCAAAGATAAACTTAATGACTGCTTCCTCGGTTGCGTTTGGCAAGGCCATTGCTTCTACCCACTTGGTCATATAGTCTGTTGCAACTAGTATGTAAGCTTTCTGGTTTGATTTTGGGTTGAAGGGGCCAAGGAAATCCAGTTCCCATCTCTCTAAAGGTTCCATCCCCACTTGTGGTTGCAGGGGAATTTCATCAGCTTGGCCTGGTTGACCCATCCTCTGACAGTTGTCACAGGCCTGAACATAATTCTTTGCATCTTTGAATATTGAGGGCCAATAATAGCCCATTTGTAAAACCTTATGCCCAGTTATGCAGTGTGGAAAATGTCTACCACAGGGCTCATCTTGACTCGCCTTCAAGACATCGTAAATTTCATCGTCTCTGATACATCTTCGGATCTGAAGATCAGACCTTGTGTGGAAAAGATATCCACCAATCTAGGTGAATCATGCACTGCGTTGAACGATTAATTTTCTTTCTCTTGATGACAGGTGTGCTGGTAATTTCCCAGCTGCCAGATAATTTGCCACATCAACGTACCAAGGCATCTTAATAGTCACGAAAAACAAGTTTTCATCTGGAAATTGGTCCTCAACTGTCAAAGAGTTATCTGTTTTGGGTACACGAGACAAGAAATCTGCAACAAGATTCTCTCTTCCCGGCCAATCCTTAATGGTACCTGTGATGTTGAATTCCTGCAATAACAATAACCATCGAGTAACCCATCCATTAGTAATTGGTTTGTTGGCTAAATATCTGATAGCAGAGTGATCAGTATACAAAATTACTGGATAATCTGTTATATAGTGGCGGAATTTATTAATAGCATGTATAATGGCTAATTTTTTTTTTTGTTACTATGTAATTTAATTCGGCAGGAGTAAGATTTTTGCTACTAAAATAAATAGCATAAGGTTTCGTGTCTTCTTCTTGTCCAAGCACAGTGCCTATAGCGATATCTGATGTGTCTGACGAGATGTGAAATGGTAATTTCCAGTTTGGTCCTCTCAGTACCGATGTTGTTGAAACTAACCTTTTAAGATCCACAAATGCAACATCACACTTATCAGACCACTGAAATTCCACATTACCAGTTAAAGCATGTAAAGGTGTAGCTATTCTTGAAAACTTTTCTATGAATCTGCAATAATATCCTGCACAACCAAGGAAACTACGTACCTCGTTTTGTGTACGAGGTGTAGGCAAATCAAGGATTACCTCTATTTTTGTTGGGTCTACCTTGATTCTGTCTACAGAAACATAGTGTCCTAGTACCACACCTTCGGTCATCATCATATGACATTTCTCACGACTTAAACATAGCCTAGTAGCAATGCATCATTCTAGTACCTTCTTTAGATTTCTTAAAGCTTGATAAAAGTCAGTGTCATAAGGGGTAAAATCGTCCATGTAAACTTCAAGTCCTTCATTAATTAAATAAAAAAATATGCTTAAAATATCTCTCTAGAATGTAGTTGGAGAATTTCATAATCCAAAGGGAAATATTCAATATGTGAAGGTACCCCAGGGACATGTAAATGTAGTTTTATCCTAGTCTTCTGGAGCAATCTAAATATGATTATAACCGCTAAAGCCATCTAGGAAGGAAAAAAATCACTTCCCTGCTAAAGTATCAAGGACCTAATCAATAAAAGGTAGGGGAAAATGGTCCTTCTGGGTAGCCTTATCGAGTTCTCTGTAATCTACACAGATTCACCATTTACCATTCTTTTTAGGGATGATTACTAGTGGAGAGACCCACTGGCTATTTGAAATAGGATATATGAAATCTACATCCAACAGTTTCTATAATTCTTTTTTGACAATGTCCTTGAGATGAGGGTTTAATCTTCGTTGGGGTTGTCAGATGGGTCGGGCATCTTTTTCAATATAGATATGATGTGTACATAGTTGGGGATCAATGCCCTTCTTGTCGAGATACTCCCAAGCAAAAGTCTGTTAATATTTAGAAAGGATCTGAATCAATTTTTGTTGTTCTTGCTCATTTAAATTGGCGTTAATATTCAGAAATCTTCCTAGTGTGATTTCAACTGTAATGTTGTTATGGACAACAATAGTGAGAATCTGTTGCTCCATCAATTCTTCCAAAGGATCTCCCTATGCCTCATTATCTAAAACAACTTTTAGCATTTGAAACATTGGGTTTCTTACAACAGTTGGGTTGTTAATGAAGTTGTTGATCACATCATCTTCTAGTTGGTTTTTGAGCCCAAGAGCTTCTTCCAGTGTGAGAGGAGATCATAGGTTTTCTTCTGGATATGTAGGTGGTTGCAACTGCTGATGTATGACAGGCAGACTTGGTTTAGCCGGAGGATACAAGATAAGGTTATTTATAGCACTCCCTCTAGCAATTTTCATGTTGCCTGTGCGACATCCTATGTATGCATATGTCGTTGCTAGCCACGGTCGTTCCAATATCAATGGGTGTCCATCAAGTCTACTTCTTGGGTTGATAACTAGGAAATCCGTTGGGTATTCCCAAGAGTCGACCAAGATTTCTATGTTCTGTAAGGTGCTGACTAGTTTAACCCCTGATCTATCAGCAAGTTCTAGCGTAGTTGAAGTAGGTTCGAAGGAGGTGATACCCTGGACATTACAGGTCTCGGTGGTCAGAATATTGATGGTTGCCCCCAAATCCACCAGTGTATTTGGAAAAAAACAACCCTGTACCTGAACCATTACCACAGGATTCCCTGGGTCCGTGTACTTGACTGGCTCTTTCTTGCCTAGAATAGGATCAGACAAAGTTCCTACCATGTGAATAGTTGATGGGTTCTTAGTTTTCCTTCCAGACTTCTTCTCACATAATTCTTTAATTGTTTTTGCATAAATTGGGATGTCTTGTAAATCCTGAAGGAGTGGAATTTTAACACATAGATTTTTTAGTTCCCCGACGATATCAAAGTTAGGATATACGGTTGGTTTTGCTATCATTAGCCTCTCGGGAAATGGGGGAGGATAAATTATGTTTTTATCAGGATTTTGTTGCTCGACTGTGTTTTCCCCCTATTTTGTTTCTTCTGTTATGACCACAGTTGATGGTTTTATTGTTGGTTTTCTATCATTCTCATTCTCATGTTCTTGATTAATGTCACTTTCTTCAAGAGAAATTACACGCCCCGATCTCAACCGAAGTTCGTTGCACCCTACAAAGTTGGTTTCACCCTCCAAATTCTCGACAATTTGCACGAGATGGACTAGTATGTTGTTAGGATTCGGGTTGGGTTGAGCTAGTAGTTGAGGGCACATTTGAGGTTGAGGATTATGGGGTAGTTGAAGTGGAGGCTGTAAAGTGGGTTGAGGTTGAGGAGCCATTCCCATGGGTTGATTGACCAATCCCATGGGGCGCTGCCAGTTTTGAGTCCAATTGGGGGCTTGGACAGTTGTGCTAGTCCACTATGAAGGATAGGGGTTATTATTTGAATTCTACCAAAATGGGGTAGGATATTGTAAGTTAGGCCAAGTAGGATTAGAAATTGGTTGATTTGGCCAGGGTGCAGTAGGATATTGTTGGGACTGCCGGGTTGGATTAGCAAATTGTTGGCCCTGCCATGTGTTTCCATAATTATGTTGTTGATTATACTGCCCAAAAAAGAAAGAAGAAGGATCTTATAGCATATTTGGGTTGACGATCCTGCCATTGGCGACGTTGAGCCATCAGATATACTGGTTCAATTTCTTCTTCTGCTTCTTTAAATACAACTTTTAGTCCTAGGAGTGATGGACATTGTTTTGTCGCATGATCTTTGGCACAGATGGTGTAGGTCCGAACCATGTCCAAGGGACACTCTCTTGAACCATGTTTCTTTCTGCATCGGGGACAAAATATAGCCAACGACTGTTCTTCTTCTGCTTGTTTCTATTTAACTTGCAAAACATCTAATTATGTATTCAGAGTACTCAAAATGTCAGTTTTAAAATTTTCTAAAAGATTACCAATTTCTGCTTGGGTGACACTCCCGCTAGTAATGTTACTACTTCTAGTGATGGGGGCTCATATTCTTGATCTACTTCGTGTACTACCGTGCGAGCACCTGATACACAATTGGATAATGTCATCATATGTTTCTTGATAAATATCTCCTTTTCCCATCAAATTCAATGTTTCTACCCATTCATCCTTCATACCTTTTATTAGAGTGGCTTTAAGTACCTCACCTGGTAGTGTACCATAAGGTGATCTATGTAGGTTGTATTGAAATCTTTCAACATATGCTTCTAGTGTTTCATTTTCTTTTGCAATCATTTTAAAGATTTCATCCTTTAAATCCCTGGTTCTACAGTAGTCTTGATATTTCGTAAGGAAGGCTTGTTTCATTTCATCCCATGAATTTATAGTTCCTCCCCCTAGTCTCATAAACCATCGTAAAGTTGCTCATTTCAAAGTGAAAGGAAATAGCTTTAGTTTTTGGGGTTCAAAGGTATAGTCATAGCCTCTACACATGACATCAAACTTGAATAAGAACGCATCAGGGTCCTCTGAGATCAATCCATTGAAGGTTCAAAGATTCTATAGTGGAATGGCCTTCATTGGGGCATTTGCAACCGGATCAACTATAGGATATTCCAACGTGGAAGTCTGGGGTCACGGCGGATTTTGTTGTTCCATTTGGTCGAAAAAGTGCCAATAACCTTCAAGGATTTATGGGTGTTCTATTTGGGGTGGTTGATTACTTGGTCCTTAGGGAATTTGGTTGCGCTTCCCAATTCTGGGATTTCAAGTGTTCCTTTACCTACCAGAATCACAGGAGATTCAGGTTTAGGTGATGGTGGGTTTTCCTCAACAATTCCACTGGTCTCCCCTTCTCATTCTCTCAAATTACAAGAACTTCCCTCACCTAAAGGACTGAAAAGTGGAGTGTGTGTACTTTGAAAACTCTGTTCAGTTCCTTCAGTTTCGTTATGAACCTCATCATGAGCTGTAGTTGGTGAATTTGTTGCTTGAGGGACTCGGGTAGAACCTTTTCAAGGTCCAATCGAGGCTTGAGATTCAGATTTTCGAATAATTTTGTCTATAAAGTGCTTCTTACACGGAGCACCGGGCCCTGGGCTTTTGTAATTTTTGGTGGTTTTTCGGGTTCTTTCTTCTTAGTCATATACACTGACACAAATTCTATGCACCTATATAACCTCTATGCATCAGCTGAATATGGGTGTTGGCACAAGCATTTTACTTGTTGCCTACGTAGGTTCTTACCTTTTGTTTTCAATACCTCATCCTTCAGAGACACAACCTATACTATCTTTGAAATTCTCCCCGGAAATGACGCCAAAATGTTGGGCTCTAAAGATGTCCTAGAAACAACCTTAGTTTGGCATTAATTTATCAATCGAGGATTCATCTTTTCTCTCAATATTGTCAGTAAAGTCTATGGAGATAGTTGTAGAGGTTTAAATCATGTAGATAATTCAGTTACAACAAATCCAAGTCTATCTAAATTACTGTAATAATCAATTTCTTCACACATTGACTAAAAACTCTGAAACTAATAACTTAATCAAACAGAAATATATCTTGAGCGGAAAACACACCATAAATCAAAGCATCAATCACTTTACTGAATTCATTCATTTATCTAAGAAACAACAATTTCAGTTTGCGAAACTCTTAATGAATCAATATTTCAATGATTAATTAATCTATTGGAAATGAACAACGATCTACTCTATATCTAAGAAGGAACAACAAATGTGAATTTGATAAAAGGAACAACAAATGCGAATTTGATAAAAGGAACAATGAATGTGAAAGGAATAACAAATGCGGATTTAAATGAAAGGAATTCACAAGTGATGATTTAACAACAATTGGGAATGGAACATCAATCGATAGTCTTCAAATGAAACATCTATTCTCTGCAATGGAACAACATAACCAATTCACAAAAGAATCAACACATTAACGAGTCTATTTTAACCATTGAAAGGAAACTTAAATCATAGAACTATAACATAATTGATAAGATTACAAATGAGACAGTAACTCCTTCCGACTGGGCCCACGGTCTTCAGAAGACACTGCTACGAAAAACTCAGTACACAGAAATGATCAAAACGCTTAAAGCTTTCATTAATTCCATAACTGATAAATCATTTACAATGGATTGTTGTACAAAATGTCAACAATTAAGAGATCCAAATTCTTGTTTAAATTCCTAGGTATCTCTCTATCGTTCACTGTCCTTTATATATTACAATGAGATAAGTAAATTAAGCTATCCTGAGGATCRARAGATCCTYRGGATTGCTTTTACTATTTATGAAKATTGCAAGATAAAGAGTCAATCTTCCTTTGAACTRTTTTGTGCCTGATTTCTTCGATCTTCAATGGCTTGTGCATCTTCATGATCTTCTTAATTATATTTAGTTAACAACATTTGTCCATTTCTACATAAAATCAAAACAATTCAAACCAAAGTTCAGAAAATATCTAATATCATTTAATAATATTTCCTATAGACTTTTTAACCATTTTCTTTCCTATTACCTCAAATTAATAGAAAAGTCAACAAAGAATATATCACAAATCAGAGTAATAAGGAGAATATTTTTACCTTTTTCTCAACCCAACACATACCAACTGCACCAATATTCTTTGTTTAAAGTAAACATATTCTTGCACTTTTTGATGCATTTGTAAATGTTCAATGGCACCTCTAGCATTGCTCTTGTACATCATAAGGGAATTGTGGAACACAAATCATATGTATGATTCCTTTGCTTTATTGGTGCAAGATATAAAACCAGTAGGAGTCATTGGTGGTGCACCAATGTATTGTAACACATCGGTAAGCATTCTTTAATTTGAAAATTTCCCTCTTTTGTCAATGCTCTTCTGGATTTAAGGAATCATAGTTACCAATGCTCTTTTACATCCGAAGTGCATCGTTATTCCAAGGTATAAAACAAATATTTTTCAACTTATAGGTGCATTTAAAAATGTATGGATGTGTCATTCTCGATGTATCCAAGCATATAAGGCACACCATTTAGGTGTCTATGCCCCTATACAAGTGGCATACCAATTATTGATAATAATGAAATCCTTATCCACTTTCTCGATGCATTATATAAGGAGCAATGGTTATGATGTTATTATGATTACTTCACACTACAGATGGTGCATCTCTATTTTTAAACGCACCTGAGCATTTTACACAATTTTTTTGCAAAAAAAATAATTTCAAATTTTAATAAATAAAAATTGTAATTTATTATAGATTTTCTATGTTATATATGTGTTTGTGCTTAACGATTTTTTTATGTGAATTAGAGGTAGCGACTGTGACAATAGCAAGAGCAGGTTGACCTGTAAAATTTTGTTTGTGAGTGGGAGGCTTTAGAGAGGGAGAGGGATATGTACCCTCACCCTATTACAACATAGACTCATGTCATTTTGAGGAATGTTGGCTTCCTCATGTTTGATTATGAGGCTAAACCCTCAAAGGGAACACATGCTTGTTCATGTAGTTGATCTATTGTTGGGAACATGCTCGACAGACATTCAAGGTCGATCTTCATCTATGGTACTAAGCCACAGAGGCGGATATTTATTTTATTACTAGGATATCTAGGAGAGGGGAGGATTTTACCCAATTCCCAAATCTCCCACTCAATGTTACAAGAGAGGGTCAAATCGAACATGTGTAGAGATATGTTAGTGCAGACATCACTCACCCTAGTGACTCTTAGGTTGCTAGTGCCTAGTTGTGTTTACGTGCATTTTTTGCAGAGGAGGTCAGGTGCCTGTCGTTTATGTTTAAGACACTAACACATTATACCTCTAATGAAAAGCGTATTAGTTTCCCTCTCGTGCACTATGTAGATGCTTTAGTTCAAAGGTATAGACTAATTAGGTGGTCTACCATTTTTGTGATAGTTTTGTTTTGCTTTGAATCACTGTCATGTTGTGTTTGATGTGAGGATTGTCTTCACATTTGCTTCAAAGTTATGTACTTTATTTTTTTAGAGGTTTCCAATCACTTGACCGACATTCGATTGCCTCCCTCCTAAGCCAGTGATTGATGTACGTATCCACATATAGATGTTTCCCAAGAGGGGTCAACCAAAGTGGCCATGTAGCTTGGTTAGTTTAGATGTATTGGAGTTGCTCGTTGGGGAGGATGGTCACACCCTCAATATTATATAGTATTCATATGCAAGGAAGGATTGGCAAGGATGTGCAAACATCTTATTTAGTTAGGATGAGCCACCAAATGCTAGAGGAATTATTGTAGTTATGTTTTGATTAATCTAGTTGCATATTTTTTTGTCTTATGTAATGCACATGTAATTTATTGTAACATTTTGTTAAACTATCTAATTATTGTTGCCTGCTATTTTGCATATTTTGGCACGTATGTTGGGGAGGTACCTCCCCAACAAGATGAAGAGACAGATGAGGTTGATGAGTTGCTTCGAGTATAGAGACCCGGTGTGAGATGAGGTTGACAAGTGACCTCGAGTATAAAGACAAATCATATATGTGCATTAATGGATCATCATAAAGTGGTTCCTGTATAAGCTAGGGAGATCATGCGAGACCTTGAGCTTGCACCAATATGAGAGACCCTACCCCATGATATGAAGTTATTGATGCATCACATTTCTAGTGCCCTCAAACCTACTCGGGAGGTCGAGGACTTACCATTTCCATCGATCTTCTTCTTCAGATTCATCTACTAAGGATGGTGCTCCTCCACCCCCATGAGTGGACCAATTACCATCTCTTTGATCCAGGTGGATATTGGTGGCCACCCACCTATTCCAACTAGCTCATCTTGATAGTTTTTAGTTCAACATGTTTCTTTGTAATGATGACATTTCTTTGTAATTGTGGGTTCTACACTTCTAGGGATGTCCTAAAGCCCTACACAACATCCAAGTGGATATTGGTGGCCACCCACCTATTCCAACTGGCTTATTTTATAAGTTTTCATATAAGTACATCTTTTTCTACTTCTAGGGTTGTTTTTGGGCCCTAGATAATGTTTTTTTGGCTTGCCACAATCAAACTGTACACGAAGTCGAATTTTGATGGCATAATGTATAGATCTCGAAAATAAATTTGCAACAGGCTATCACGAGCCTAAAACGGAGGTCGTATGCAAAAGTTACGACCCCGAGAAGTTGAGGTACCAACTTACCCATCAGGGCCCACATAACTTTTAGTGTTTCATCTCCTAGGTTTGGGTTTTTGGATGTCTAGAGTTTTGGCATTCATGAGTAATGTTAAAAAGACCTGGAGCCTCATTGTAATCATTATGCTCAGATGGATGCGCATAGCAAGCACATATCTTCTCAAAGATGGCTACCACCATTCGAGCAAGTTGTTTCAGTTCTGCAGTTTTACAGTTTCATCATATTTTATTTATTCAATAGAAATTATTTTTCATTGGATATCTATTGTTGTTCTATGTATCTCTGTGTTATTGTATTCAATCTGTTATTCATTTCGTTCCACTCATAAATCTAGATCAGTGGTATCAGAGCGATCTTCTCTTCATTTGTTTTTCTTGGTGCATGTCTCCAACAAGATCTAAGTACAAGAATTTGGGACTCGAACCAGTCGATCCTTTGCAAGATCGACCACGCCAATCACGACCAAAACTCATGGGGGATGAGAAGAAATATGATGGAGCAAGAGATCCTTTTAAATTATTCCTTGAGGAATCCATTGCGCGACAAAGGAATGAAATGATGGACAACTTTGCACAAATCCTTCGACGACTACCCACAGGAGACACATCTTCATCAAGCGACCACGCAACCCCCTTCAAGGTACAAGTAAATTTTGATATTCAATTATTTGAAGGACTGATAGATGTAAATGTTGTAGATAAATGGTTGAATCTGCTCGAAGGGTATCTTTAGGTACATAATTTTTTCGATAGAGAAAAGATTACTTTTTCAATCCTCAAGGTCTGCCCCCATGTTAAGGACTAGTGAGATACTTACTTTGAGCAAAGGGCCGCATAGGAATTTGTTGATTAAGTTTGGTTGTCATTGATGTCAACCCTTTAAGAAATCCTAGTAGCACAAAGGTTTGGGTAATGGACCCAAGTTGTTTGATGTAAGTGGTCCCCTTATGGTGAAAGCTCTCACGAGAAGACGCTTTGTGGATTCAGTTATCCTAGAAGTATGGTTAGAGAACCCATGATTATTTATGGAATAATGAGATGAAGGTAAGTGAATTTGTTAGTGAAACTATCCTAGATGGATAGTGCTTTTCATGCCATTTCCGGTGGTATGTGGAACGTCACATAACTCCTCACGGTTAAGGAGTTATGGCCATGAGAAGTTGGAGAACCCAGGTTTGGGTAATGGACCCAAGTTTGTTTGATGGATAATGGTATGAGTTTGCATATATTTGCAGGTAATACTATTCTATATGGATAGTACATGTCATTCCATTTCTGGTGGTATGTGGAACGTCACATAACTCCTCACGGTTTGAGAGTTATGGCCTTACGAAGTTGGAGGACCCTCATATGTCA
>JASDQU010193639.1:0-11357 GCA_032191745.1 Picea mariana | reverse complement strand
GTAATAGCCATCCCTGTGTCAGTAATCTCAGATGCCTTGCCGTGTTAAGTGTTGAGTAGCTTCTCCTCCATAGTGATTAGAATCGAGCTATCTAGCATGAGCGTTCTCTTCTTTATGGTCCTCTTCATGATGGATTTTATTTTTCTGTCATAGGAGATCGCTTGTATGTCAGAGACCTCGTCAACAAGTTCGAGGATTTGTTGTTCTCCCCAAGTCAGAGTATCTCCCATGCTCCTGAATGTATGTATATGTTCCAGGATTGGTTCTTAAACTTATTCTATATGTCCCTATGGATTGACCTCTATTTTTTTTGCATCGACTGGTGAGGTATCAACCGAAATTGAAGAGTCAGGGATAGGTCCGATACTTATTTGGTAATCGGCTGTCGATGTGTCAATTTATTTCTATGTAAATTCCTCTTTCTGACCACCTGATCCCAGATCATCCCTCAATATGTCCATTGGGGTTCCCATCAAGTCGAGTAACTTAGTTTCTAAGACACTTTCGACCTCATGGTCACTCTACATAAGGTTTTGAATTGGAGCATCGAGACCTCGGGTAGATGCTTTCTCAGGTTTCTTTTCTTCTGTAATCTATACTAGAGTCACCAGGGAAAAATAGGAACTCTCCTCATCATCATAGATGGTTATTAAGTCAAACAAGTGGTTTGATACACTTTTCCTACCTGGTGTCCTTAATATCTCAGGCTGGGTTGAAATTCCCTCTAGTGATATGATCTGTGGTGATGGAACTTTAGGGTTTTCTAGCTTGGTAATTTCTTCAAGTTGTATTGTCTCTACTCTTCTTGAGATCGGTTCATTGATGGGGATCCTCAAGATATCTACGAGATTTGGGTTGTTCTGTTACTGATCAATGATTCTCCGTGCCCATTCTAGAAAGAGAAATCCTCTTCTTTGTGCCTCTATAGTCTCTGCTGCTCTAATTTCTTCTCTAACTCTGAGGGCCTCTTGAGATGACTTATTTATTGTCTCCACCTATTCATCCACACTCATAGCCTTGAACCTAGTCATGTTCGAGTTGGCCATCCTTTGTACTACCTCCTCCTAGTCCCAAGTGCATTCTGTGAAAATTACATCCTCAAATTTGTCATGCGCGTATGGCCAACAAGATGATACCTTTGAAGCATCTTGGGGGACCAAACCTTTAGGGTAGTGCTTGCAGAATCAACCTGTCAAGAACCTGAATTCAATCTAACTCAACCCTTCTTGTTTGGCTTGAGCAATTTCCTTTACCAAATAAAACCCCACATGGAAGTCGTAGGGTATGAAAGCCCGCTTCTTGTCCTTGAATAACGTGGAGTTATATCCCTATAGGATATTTTGATAGCATATTTCTCCCATAATGCACCGGTCTGGGATGTGAGCAGGGAGTAGATGTGATGCTCTGGTGGCCCCAAACACCCTGATATAGGTTGTGTGTTCATATAAATACCAATGGCCTACATTTGCTACCATTTTCTTGGTTGTTGTGGTTAGTCTCTGGCATTCCTATTTAAATACAATAAAATAAATACGGGCACTGAATTCATTACAAATGAGTGTGACAATTTTTTTGTACCTTCTATTCCATAGTATGCTGAAGTAAAAATGAACAGGGAGCTCCGCAACATGCCATATTAAATTCATGTCGGCGAAGACATTTCTCGCACAAAAAACATCGAGAAGGTACGAGGCCATGTGAAAAGTGAGTGCTTCCCCTTCTTTTGACGTCTGAGCCTACTGAACATAGATGCTCAATTTCTTGGAAATCATTTCTCCCCATTTGAAGAAGCTTCTAGAGATCACCACTATGTATGACAAGGGCATCCATGCTTCTGAAAACTTGGAGCAATCCTTCTCTCCATACAATCGACAAATGAGAGCCATCAAGTAGATGTATGTCTCCCTCAAGTTAATTGTCCCATGCCAGCCATTTCTCTGGTTTGTAAACTTCTTGTCCTCCTTCCACCATGAGGCCATCAATCGATAGGTGTTGTGGAATTCGTAGAAATTCACCATGAATTTTGTGTTTAGCCGCTCCTCTGGGTCTCTGAGTTTGTAATACTTATGGACTTCTTTTGGGAGGAAAACTCCAACACACCCTCCATTCTCATCATTGATCAATCATTTATGCGCGTCTATATGGTCAATTAGCCACTTCAAAACCTCCATGCATGGGAAAACCAAAGTTTTGTAAGCTACCATGTGTAAGTATGACCGTCGAATATTTGGGAGCACCTGGTTGTCGAGCGCCCTTACATCCTGGTCGATGTCCAGGATACACTTTGGGTACTCCTCCCGACTGATTCTATTGAATAGGTCTCCCCACTATGGGAGCATTACTTTGGATCCAGTGTTTGCTTCATTATCGCCGAAGACCATAGATTGAAAAAAAGCTTTCTTTGTTGAGGTTTTAATGAACGACTCCACCCTGGGAGCGTACTCCAAATGCCTTGTAGTCCCAGGAGAAGAACCTTCACCTATTTCCAGTTCCTTTATCTTAGGTTCTCTTGGCGAGCACCTGGTCATTGATTTTCTTGGAGGAATTTTCCTTGCAACTAGAACATAGTTAGAGATTGTGCAAGAAATCAGATGCATATATCACAAATCACAACCACCGAATCGATAAACTTTAACACATACCTTTGTTTCTTGTTTAACCTGGTTTTGATAATATGAGAATCAACACAGTCTCGAGATTCTTTTTTTTCTTCTTCGGATGCTCTAAAATTCAAACTTGTGTGCAAAATGAAAGTGTTTGAGGCCATTCTAGTGATTTAAAAAGGGATGAGCTTACCTTGTCGCATCAACCATTCAATTCATAATATGAGTGCGGTTCAACAAAATCTTTCGCTAGATCCTCATTGCTTTTAAAATTAAATTTGATAGTAAGTTGACGACACAGGTGCAGGCTATAACGTGGCCTATCGGTGAATCAAATTTCTATCGTTCAATCGACACATGGAGTAGCGATGTACGCAATGTGAAAATTAACTAGCCTATTAAATGATGAAATCTGATTGTATCTCATGCTGAGACATCCCATCGTTTCGCTAATCTAGATCTTCGGTCGGGGTCATGGTTTCTCTTTAAACACTTGTCATTGAAAAATCCTCGAAAAAGATCTAACGCCAAACAATCTTTCCGTACAAGGATGACATGGCAAGGCTGACTCGGAGGTGTGACTAGGACACATGGAACCTTAAGATGACTCAGAATGAAACTTAGGTCGTACGACACCCCTATGCGACAAAGACACATGGTAATCAAGACCGACATCTTCATTTACCCATGTTATTTAGAATCAAGACTTTTCATAAGCTAAACATTCTAAAACTCGATCCTATCTTGCCGATGATGAAAAGTATCAAGGATCTGTGATCGGTGATAAGCATACTCAAGTGCTCCCAGATTGACCTTCTCGAAAAATTTCCCGATGCAGAAAGTGTATCGGTGGTAGGCAGAAAAAATCAATGTTTTAAGTCTTTTAAATTTCCCTGAACCCGAGCAAGCGCATTAGTCATCATCTATCGGGGGTTTTTCATGTCTTTTTTCAATGTCTATTTCTCACGTACCTTTCCAATGTCGAATGCAAGCACGTTAGTCGCAATGTTAGCTGCAGATTCTTAGTTAGAATGCCAAGTAATTTTAGACACAAGGTTTCTTTTAACAAGTTCAAACAAATCTGAATTGATCTATAAGATTCATGAAAACAAAATAAACCATCCTCCCCTATAGTGAACTCAATTCAGACAGTAAAAGAAAACAAGTGGTGCCCAAAAATTGATAAAATTTCCTAAGGATTTTAGGGTGTGTTGAGTGCTCAACAAGATCCTCCATTGTTGCATCTGTCTTCTGGTATTGGTTCTCTTCCAGTTGTAAGGCTACCTGCAGAGCCTCTTCTTGAGTTTGAAACTTATGTTGTCTCAAAGGGTATTTCAAGTGTGGTAGCAGGGAATTCATAAATAGATGTCTATGTTGCATATCTGTCATGACATACTTCATCTTTCCCTTCAATCATTTGAATATCTGGTCAATCTCCCAGACATATTCCCTTGGTTTTTGTTTGATCTCTATCATCTCATTCATCTACTGATCCTCTGAGCTAGGCTTATGGAATTTATTTATCAACAAATTCTTGATATCCATAATCATTCTAGTTGTTCCTGGTGGACTGTTTGCAGCTAATATCATGTACCAATACAGTGTGTAGTCTCTTATTGTGATAGCTAACTGTAAAAGTTTTTTATCCTCATCTGTGATCTTCTTTGCTTCCCAAATATTTTCACATATGAAAAAGTTCTTCTCAGGGTCCTCATATGCCTCTCCCTTGGATTCTGGTAAAATAATGGTGGGATCATGTCCTGCCATTGCAAATTGTGTTGGAATACTACCTCTGCATGGTGTAGAGCCTTCAATAATGCTTCCTAAACTAGATCCCCCAGTTTCTTCTTCCTGTGTAGATGTACTTCTTGCTATGTTTCTTCCATTGAAATTCGGTTGTCTAAATGGTAGTGTTCTTTCTGGTGTATTAGTTACACATGGGTTTATGGGTTCCACACTCACACTGATATGGATAAGACTTCTACCTTCGGTTCCTACCCTTGGACCTCTTATCTTCCTTTCATATTCCACGTGCAGGATTTCCTCAATATAATCCACATCCCAGAGATCCTCTACCTCTTCTTCATCACTTTCCAAGCCTTCCCTCACAACTATGGCTCTCTTCTTATTGTTCATATTGGATTGGTAGGGTGCTCCACTACGCGTTCTTCTAGCTATTTCCATGATCTACTTGATCTGGTATTCCTCCATCATGATTGGGTCCGATGCCCCCTCCTTTCCTCTATCCATCTCTTCCTCCATTTCTTCATTTCTTATCAGTGCTTCCCCCCTTCCCCTATGCACGCATGGAAGTTTAGCTATCTGATTCCATTGTCATTACACCTTTGTTATAAAGTAAAATATTGATGGAAGTATACAACAATCTCTTATAACTAGCTCTAGGTCCCTTCAGGAACTCTTTCTCTACTGCGCTATAAGACTTCGCAGTATCTACTGCAAATTCTGTGATAAATACTGCATCAATGTTGTCTAACCAGAAATCTACTGCACGTGTAAATTTATTGTCAACTTGTTGTAATTGCATGATCTCCACATAATTCCACTCTTGTTGTTTGATCCGATTTTTAGGGTGGTTTTATTTCAACCTCAATATCCACTCCTACAACACATGCAGGAAATCACAAAAAAAACTTCATGCAAGTCGCTAAATATGTAATTTTCCAAATATTTGCGTGGTGTTAACTTTGGGTTTCTATTATTTTTCTGCACAAATTCCAACTCCTTTTTTTTCAACCAACTCTTGATCTCCTCTTTCATTGGGTTCCATGGTATAAACATCCCCTTTTATATTCTCATTCTTTTTAATGTTTTCTCACCAGATCTGACATTCTTTTCACGATTCTTTAGCAGATCTCATTCACTCAATCCCATTCTATTCCAACCAGAAACAAAACCATTTGTTGGTCTTAAACTATTCTTAATACCTTTATTGCACTGACCCAGGTTCAGATCTACCATGGTTTCCAACAAAACCCCTTTAAAACTATCAACCCCTCTGGTACACCAGATGGCAACGCAGTACACAGAGTGCACTACACAGTCTCACTCGAGATAGTTCTATTGGTAGTTACAATGATCAGGTTCTTGCATCCAGGGAATGAGTGGGGATATAGGATTAAACTCTGTGATCTTCATTTGTTACTTTAACATTTAGCTTATATTGAATATATTGTCATTCTTATTCATGCATGTAAAATAGCAGATGTAACTAGTCATTGACACATTTGTCTAACATCTAATCATTGACAGTAAAGGAAATACACAATATTAAATCACATAACACATGATTTACCATGGTTCACCCCTCCTAGGATACGTCCATAAAGATTTTGCTTCTCTTATTTTTTATTATGGTGTTTCCAAAACTATAGTGCTATATGCATTACAACTCTCCATCAAACAGGTTGAGACCTACAATGAGGTAGACTAGATCACACCAATTTCCTCAACCTATGATCTAACCCTCAAGATCTACCTTATTTCCTCTCCTCAGCTTAGAAGCTTACAAAAAAGATTGAATTTACAATCATTCTGTCTTCGGACAACATAGTAATAATGACCAACCCCAACCTAGACATCCTAAGTACCTACTTATACATTTTTTTGGCTTACCAACCATTACATATTCTTACCAAAACCCTAACCCTATCATGGCTAGGTCTTCTTGCATGTGTGATTCAAATGCTTTCCTCTTCTGCATGCACATCTGTCTTGTATGTGCTGTTTTTCTTGCATGGGTGTCTGCCTTGCATGTGCTTCTTTTCTTGCATGTGCATCTTCCTTACATGTGCTTCTTTTCCTCAAAACTGGGCTTGCACCCAAGACTTATTATTTCCATCAGTTATCCTCTATCTTGCACTATCTACACTCTCATGTATCTTGTGAGATCTCCTGCTCCACAGTCATGACCCCGAGCCCCTATCCAGTCCATCTATTTGTCTATGTAATCCAAAGAGAAAATTCCAAGAGAAACAGAAGGCCAGAGTTCAACTCCAAAAGAGGCAATTTCAGATGAGTCGTGTGATCGCTGGGTCGAGATCATGGGAGATTTAAAGGGAAAATAAGATAAGGTAAAAATCCTCGACCTCGACCTCACCGACCAAGTATTGTTCCCGCAAATGAATATCAGTGTATTTCGGGACTTGGCTTTGGATGCACTAGGAGGCATGCATTTTGTGTCAAAGCCAGAATTCATCAACCTATTCAATTCAACCATCATGAACCTCAGGGATCTGCCTATTTTCAAAACCACTAGTGAGGTTGCGTGGTGCACCAATTTTTTTATCAGTCGGGTGCATGAAAAGAGCTTATGGCTCGATAGCAGATATCTTATTCATATTGAGGATATCCACCAACTCACCAGACTATCCATTGAAGGTGGTTTCCATTGATCAAGTTTTGAGCAAACCTTGGTAAGGTTTGGACCACTTTTGGACTTCAATAGGCTGGTCGAAGATGGAGCACCTAGGCGAAGTTGAGATCATGGATTTCACTTGTTTTGCGGGCTATGTGGACCTAATAAGGGGTTCTTTAGGGTTTTTGTAATAGGTTATGGGATTTCATGCCATGGGGTTTACCCATTATTAGAACTTATTGTAAGGGATTGTAAAAGTATAAATAAGTAAGAATGTATGGTAGAAGTAGATAAGCAAGCGAAGTCTTGTTAGCTAAGTGCAAGTAGTTTTGAGTTTCTTTGTACAAAAAAATGTGTATGTAAGGCTCTGTGCTCAATAGAGAAGTTGTCTCTGTGCCTTGACCTAGTGTTGGGAAGGAGGATCTGGTGCTCAGTGCGCAGATCTACTGTCCTATGCAAAGATTGACTATGTGGCTTAGTGCACAGGAGTCACTAAATGTAAGAGATTGACAAATACTAGAGAAAGCGAAGCGGTTGGTGGATGTAACCCCACACTGGGGTGAACCATGTATATCTTGTGTCTTTGTTTTTCTTTGTGCTTTGTTCTTTATGTGATTTATTTTCTTAGTGCCTTGATTATTATGTATGATATATATATTTGTTATTTCTTAGTGCTTTACTTGTGTGAAGGTTGAATGGATGCTAGATCTAACCTATAATGCTTAGTGCTCTGGGTATATTTTCATTGGTTACTGCGGCGATCTATCCTTGGGTATGTTGTGCGAAGTTAATAAGATTAATGAACTAATGCATGTTGTTCCTAAGTGTTAATAGAGTACTCTGCGAAGTGTTATTATCACAGATCTGTGTTGCAACTCAGTTACATACACTTGTGTCCTGTAAACCCCCCTGCCTCTACCTCGGGTGAGACTTCACCTGCTCCACAGGTGTTGCTGAAAGGGCCAGTAGTTAGGATTTTCTTGGTGTGATGTTGAGCGTTGAACCCTGGGTATGCCCCCGTGCTAACAAATGGTTCCGTTGTTGGGACCTGAAACTGTGATTGATGGGAACTGAGGTAAAGAAAAGAGAAGCTTTTTGTGTAGATCTATCGTTGCAGTGTGCAATAATCTACTTGAATTGCGAAGCTCTGTGCTAAGAAAGAAATCCGATCTGAATAAAAGAGGTAAGATCCGAAAAGAGGTAAGCTTTGTGCTTTGACAAGAGAAAGATAAGTGAAAATTTTTGTTTCAAAAGCATGAATTTAAGTATGTTTAATAGATTTTGTCATAGTCTGAAGGCTAGGGCGCAGTTGGAAGAAAGAGTTGGTTTGAGTAAATTTAATGGAAATGAAGAAAGATATGTTATTTATATGCATAGAAAGAGTTTTGGACTAATAAGTGGATGCAGGAACCTAGAATTTGTTTTTGCAGATTGCAGGTCCAACACTATGATCCTAGTGCATAGTATAGAAGAGGTTGGGGAACGTTTAAAATAAAAAGAGCATTGACACTGTGCTATAATTGCAGAAGACCGGAACATATTGCTAAGGAATGCCTTGATGTAGGTCCTATTTGTCTTTGTTGTAAGATTGTTGGTCATGAGGTTGAGGGTTGTCCAAGGATGATTGCTAAAGTTGAATGAATGGACATCAGACAGGAAAACCATGAAGGAAGTCAAGAGACTAAGGGCATGTTAGAGAATCATAAAGAGAAAGAATCACCGAAAGCTCAGAATATGTTATTACGGTTGAAAGAAATGATGGATGTTCACAAAGATGTCAGTTTACTAGAGATCCTAAAAGTAAAACAACACATAAGTGCAAGAATAGAAGACTTCTACATAGAATGTGTCTTGGATGAAGAAACACAAGTGAATATTATGACAAAAGAAACTTGGGAAATTTTTGGAAAGCCTACCGTGGTGCCTTCATTGGGAAGGATAGGTTTGTTTAAGGGAAAGATGATAACTTTATGTGGAAGAGTTACTAATGTACCTATTATTGTTAATGGAACATCGACTGAAGAAGAATTTGAAGTCATTAAGTTTATTGAGGAAAACGCCCCTTTCCCACTTTTTCTAGGTAAGACTTGGATTGAGAAAGATCAAATTGGAAGGAAAGAAGAGGAAGAAGATACAGGAAAGAACAAGCAAGAAATTAGGGATTTAATATCTATAAAAATAGACCAACTAATAGAAGAATGAGAGGATACGTTGAAGCAACAGAACAAAGTAACAACACAGGAGGGACAAAAGGAAAGAGAATTAGCTGTCAAGGTTGAAAGAATGCAAGAAGACTTGAAGAACCTATTGTTGACTGGTGTAAATGACACACCATCAACTAGAAGGTCAAATCCAGACTGGGGTTGTCTAAATAACCCAAGTCGTTTGGAATCAAATGACCTAACACGTTTAATGGCTTCGTTGACCAAATAAAGTCCTAAAAATGAAAGAAATGAAAATAATCTATGAAACTACGATACTAAAGATATAAATTTAATACTTTATAAATGTCAAAAATAGAAGTGTGGATATGTACATATGGATTTGAACAATGTATATACAATTTGCAAGTTTTGTTGGATGTCTTGCAAAATCGATGTTTTTTGGAAATTGTTTATGAAGTAGATAAAGAAAGCACATACATTTTATATTTTATATTTTATATTTAAAATCTAAAAAACTAAAGAAATACTAATTAAAACACAATTTGAAATAAGAACAACATAACACTCAAAGCCAATTTAAATTATTCTTATTTCGTTGATAAATAAAATGACAAAAGAAATAGAATACAAGTAAACTAACCTGAGATTAATCAATTAATGAGTTTATGTCTTTGCACAATTCAAACTCCTAGCTGTCCTGCCTGTGAGAAAAATATGTAATAGGCTGGGGCTAACACTCCCAGAAGAAAACTCAAATGGGTGTTTTTAGAGAAGAAATATAAGAGCAGAGTAATAAACACACAGATCTGGTGATCTTGCAATGATGAACACTTATAGTGAAAGAAATTTTAATATTAAGAATTCATGTAACACATCATTTAACATCAATCATAAATCAATCATATTTAAATGAAATAATGATCACAAAGTAATATATGAACAACAAATTACAGACAAAATTAAAGCGTTGAATAATATGAAATATCATACAAGAATAAGACTAAATATTGTATAAACATAATAACATTCCATAATATAAAAGGAAAAATGAAATGGGTAAGTGCCACGCTGATCTAAAGCCAAGGCGTGAGCAACTCGTCCATATAGTCTTGAAAGTTACATGTCCATAATGTGTCCAAATCAGAAGTCCCTTCACGACCAAGAGTGAACAATATTTAAACTAGTTCAGGATTCAAATGCTCATATCATACAAGATAGAGTTGAATCCACAAAAAATAGACAATATTACAAAAATAGCAAAAATAGTAACCACTCATGCATGAGTTGGTTTTGTCTAAATAAGCCAAAGATTTATAAACATATAAAATAAAGAAAATACTAAATCTTTTAATGTATGATTCAAAGTGTTTTCTCCATGCAATCAACAGTGCAATCTTCCATTTCCAGTAAATAGAAAAAACCGATTTGATATTCAGAAAAATAATTGTTAATTATTATTCAAAAGAGACTGGCTACATAATCATATATTTTGTAGCTAGTCTTATTTTTAGCAAATGAAATAAAAAATGAAATCTACTTATTTCATTTTCTTATAACAGAATTGAACGAAATCAAAACAAAATCGTTTTACCATTAAAAATTAGCCAAAGAGGGATCTGACAGTTTGGAATTTATAATTGCTTTGAAACTGGTTGTGTTCTTAATGACTATATTCCCTACCCTTTTGAGTCATTTATTCTCCCTCCCTGTGTGTGCCTTTAGGTCAAGGTTGTCTTGTTTCAACAGAGCATTCTTAGCAAGCAAGCATTTAAATCGAGCCTGTAAGAGAAGAACATTTGTATAGTAACACTCTATCCAGTCGAGACAACTATCACAGTGCACTGGGGTAATGTCAGATCGACATGGATCATAGTCGACAATGGGTGCTTCATTTTTACCTATGGTTTGTTCCAGGTTGTGACTGATACCCAAAAATCCTTCTTTACCCTTAAGACACGGGGGTAAATTGGTCACAAAATCATACTTCTCATCATGAGTAATAACCTCTCTCCTGGAACACTGATTTGCCGGGTCTTCATGAGCCAATAAATCATCTATCTCATGATCTAAACATAGATCATTGATATCGATCAAATCAATCGAGCTCAGATGATTACTCTTTCGATTTCTTAGTTATCTAGAAATCAAATGACCAACATTCTTATTCTTGAAACTTAAATCCGTGCTCTATGGTTTCTTTTGTTCGACAACACA